>JANHFX010019913.1:94605-115226 GCA_027560015.1 Chloroceryle amazona
AAAACAAAACAAAACAAAACAAAAAAACTAACAAAACACCACACAACACCAACAAGGGACAAGGAAAAAGGCAGGTTTCAAATGTATCTTTTGGTTTTGGTCTGAAATGTATTTTAGTTGAATAGTTAAGAAAAAAAAGAAACAAACAAAAAAACCCAAAAAGGCAGTTCATTAACTGGTATTTTTTCATATAAAATCTCCAGAAAAATGTAACAGCAACAAAAAACAAAAATACTTCACAGATATCTAAAAAAACATTATATCAGAAATACAAGGTAAAGCAGCATCACTTTGACACTGTGCTTTAAAAATAAGAAGATGAATGAAGAGACTGCTCTAGTGATTAGAAAATTTGCTTTCTTCTTGAAGAAGACTACTAACATTTTGCACAGCAACTATTTTTATAACCACCTCATTTAAAAACGTGTATTCATAGACACAGAGAACTGTCATATCATTACCATTTTTGCTCAAAGTGTCTGGCTTTACACAGTGAAACTGATAATGCTGTCACCAGATGTCACTATACCATGAATTCAATATTAGAACAGAAATGAAGCAAATGCTTTTAAACCAACACCATGAAAGAAATAATAGAAAATGTTTTGTAAACAAAACAAACCACTTTGCAAAACAAGAGAGTTCAGAAATCTCACAGTGAAATCAGAAATTCTAATCATATATGTTTACATTCTAGGACTACTCTTTACCTTAGGCCAATTAAAGCACATTAAACCATTTAATTATATACAAACATTTTCTTAAAAAAAAATTAAAACATTGCACACAAGTCTGCTTTTTAACATCACATAACAAGGTTAGTTTTATTTTCAAAACAATTACATTTAAGGGCACAGAACATACAGAATACCAAATTAACAGATGAGTATTTTTGCTTCGCTATACATGCTAAATCCAAAGATTTCCTCAAGAAAGCTAGAGCTTAGCAACTCCGGCTTCTTCCATGTATTCTTTTCTCTGAAAGGGAGCATCTCTCAACATCTCCTTCATCTTAGGATTTAAAAAAATATATATATAAAAAAAATAAAGCTGTACTTTTTAAAGTTATAAGCATCTTCTGCTTTAAGGGTTCACGCAGAGATCCTTTGATGGACCTGCCCACTTCACTGTAACCTTGTGGGAAATCATTTTCACTACTCAGTTACAGTACTCTCATGACTTGCATCAGAAGTCTCATGCTGGCCCTTCTGGGATTAGGGAAAGGGGAACACAGAAGTGGAAAAGTAGAAAATACACAAGCAGTATACTGAAGGCCATTGTAATTTCTTACAATCTCTCACCATTTTCTTTCAGTTATTAGTGAAAGTTAACATGAAAAATTACAAAAACAAAACCTAAACTTTGGCAGAGAATAGCATCAAATCAGTCATTTTAAAAAAAAATTAAATAAGAACAGTATTCCAGAATGCATTATTAAGCTCTCAAGAAGCCTGTTTTCTTTTTCTTTTTTTTTTTTTGTTTCCTTTTTTTCTTTTTTTTTTTTTTTTTTAATTGAAAAGGCTTCTAAAAAAATTTCTGGAACAAAATTCAAATATCTTAACAGAAAAATAAGTTAAGGGAAATAGCAATAAAAATTATGTCATTCCAAAATAAGATTTTCAAGACTGTTCTTCTAAGCTCAAGGCAATAAATAAACAAAACTAATCTCTGCCAAGACTGAAACACATGTCCTGGATATACCTTTGTATGACCAGCCAGTCCCATCAAGGAGGAGGAGGTCAGGCATTAATATTTATAGAACTGATTGTCCACTGTGGGAGACGCAGTATATGTTTACTAGACCAAAAAGTTGGTGTTTAAACCAAAACATATTAACCTGGTAACACCTCTTCCACGTAGATCACAATCAGCAGATTGGCAAAGGCATGTTTACGCTACTAAAAAAAAAAATCATCAGGCAACTTCTTATACTATGCCCCGTAACACAGGGCAAGCTACTTCCTCACCAATAGACAGTTTGCTTGAAGCTTTGTCTTTTTTTTTTTTTTAATATATAATAAAGGCCTTTTAAGTGGTTATATGCAGCAAAGCAGATTATCAAGTTCTAAGTCATGAAAACAGAATAGGACCAGAGAGGCCAGCATTAGGCAGAGAGTAGCATAGAAACACATTTTTAAATGACTGAAAAGAAAAAGCACTGGAGAAATAATTTTCTTAAAAGCTTCTTCACAATAACAGGTCTAAAGATTGGCGGGGAAGGGAGGAATGCAAAGTATTACTTTAAGATCTGCAGTTACCATTGTGATTAATGTGGCAACTTGTTTGTTTAGCAGAAGTGAGAATACTGGTAGATGGAGTACCTCAGATGTAACAGCTGAAGGCTGCACCATACATTTGAGAAGGGTCATGACACCCTACCCCAGTGAAAGGATAATTTCACCATGGATCTGACTGTAGTTATACTGAACAGGATACAGGCATCCTATACATTTTATATAAATAGTGTCCTCTTTAAATAGCAACTTTGAGGGTGGGAAGAGAGGAGGAAAAGCAAGCTGGGGAAAGTCTTTATAAGCAAACCACTCTTCAGGTGGCAATAAAAGCCATGCCTTCAGCTTCATAACCATGTAAGGCACCCTAGGGAAAAAAAGCAAGCACAGATGAAGCAATGACAGCCAAGCAAAAAGGTCCCTGAGCTAACCTGGCTTCACAGGTTAGGTGGCAATGTATTTGTTAATATTGAGAGCAAAAAAGACTGGTCTGGAAAATCCAAGTACCAGCCGCTAATAAAGACAAGCCAAGTTACTAAGGGACAGAGCCTGGTACGAGAGTCTCTCTTTCCCTGGGTAAAATAAGGCATATTAGCCAGATCTGAGCCTTTGCAAGATAATGCTGAACTGAGACTTACCCTTACCCTCCACAAATTGTTATTTTTCATTAAAAAAAAAATCAAATTTTGTCCTAAATTACTTTATCCTGCAGAGAAACCATTAACTATGTTTTACATCTTTCTTACAGTACCATCCTTCCCAACTCAGCCCACTAATGAAGTACCTTGAGATGCCATTAACATATTTCGCATACTGTGATTTTACCCCTAAAAAGGTTTTAAAGTGTTTTTCTGAATGAAGCAAGCCACATAAACCATAAGAAAATGTGTTTTGTCACACTGGTATTAGCAGCAATACTTGGGTATGGTAACTCTCCTCCTCTACATGTACTGCAACACCTACACTTACTACTGTATTTCTAGTTAAAAGTAGTCTACTTTTCAGTGGCAACAACCAGAAGTGGAGAAAAGTGGGGCATTTCAGCCTCTGTTTAAAGTCTTGGAATGAATGGGATTTAATTGATTTAAAAACACCACCAAAACAAACAAAAACCCCACAAAAAAGGAAATTGTTAATTTTATCTGAAATGTGTGTTACACATCATATTACTAAAAGCTACTTGGACAGCCTGCAACTTATGGTACCCCTGTACTGGCAAGCAAACTTTCTGCAGCAGTCACAGGCAAGATGAACTCAAATTTCATTTCTACAGAACTACTGTGCCCCAAGGGATTGGTTCCTGTTTATGTGCCAAGGAAGCATTGCTGGACCCTTGAATCAATGCTGGTGAACTGTCAGCATGGTCCCCGATCCTGTTTTTGGCCTAGCAAGTTGGTGCTCTCCCAACAAGTCCTGAGATGAGCTCAGGAGCAAAGACAAGCAGAAGAATTATTTTCACGTGAAGCCTGTGATATGACCACTCAGTCCTGGAAGGTAAGGGAGTTTAATATTGTGAGCACAGCCACACACTGTCAGCCGGTCTCTGCACCTGAAAACAGGCTGTTACTTGGTTAGCATAAGGGTGGGAGCATCCAGGACAGCAACGTGTTCTCCTGCTTTACCAATGGGGAAGTGGACCAAGCTGCACAACCTTTCAGTCTGCTGAGCTCCACCAACCTGCTGCACACACAAATACTCCACAGCTGCAAACTGTTCATCACTGCCTTGGGCATACATCTTTGGGGAGAAAAGAACTGCAGCATCTCAAAAACTACTGCTAGTCTGCAATCGCCTGGGAAAAGTTTCACTTCTTCTTGAAGAATGTTAAGGGCAGACCTCAATTGCTGACACAGATTACAACTGCACACACTCATCTCCTGACACAGAATCCCTCAGGAGTCATTCCTTAAAAAAAATAAGGTTTGACAGGGTGAGAAGGGAAGGTGGAAGAAGGACTCTGAAAATAAGAACTACTTCCACCTCTTTCCTCCACTCCCCTCTCCTCTTAACCACTGTTTTTTCTTTCTCCACTTAAGACTCAGTATGCAGCAATGGGCAGGCTGAAGAGTATTTCCTTCTGGATGTACACAGCAGACAAAAGAACTTACGTTTCAGGGTGCTTACTGAACTGAAGACATGCACAGCCCCCTACTTTCTTCCCTCCATAGGGTAGAAGCTACATACAGATTTTTTTTTCATCAAAAAAAAGCTAACTCTAAGGTTGGAAGACTATTTCAATATACTATGAAACACAGTGTTTTTGGGGCTGTTTTTTGTTTGGTTTGGGGTTTTGGTGGTGTTTGCTTTAGGGGTGAGGGGTGGTTGGAGGGTTTTGGTTTGGTTTTTTTTTTGTGATTTGTTCCCTTGCTCATTTGTCATCCCCATGGTGTTTGGTTTGTGATTCACCCCTTTTTTACATACAGCAACTTTTCAGTAAGGGAATGTACAGGGGACAAAAATCAAGACAGATTTTCTTAGAGAAAAACAATACAGAAATCTACTAAGGCCTATCATTTTGTGCTATCAGAGGAGAGAAAGTATCTTTTCTGTTGTTGCCATAAGAGAAAGAAGAAACTGACTTAAAAAAAGGAGGGGGCAACAGTGAGCAAAATTAAGAAAGGGGAAGTTGGTCAGGGTAATACAGCAAATGACTGTAGAGCGATGTGCATCGCAACCATACATTTAAAAACCTTTTGACATAGCTTTAATCATTTAGATTTTACACATCAGTAAATTAGTACTTGCTCTCTTCACCTCAATGCTAACTGTGCTCTGTAACTGACTTCAAAACACAGCCACCTGCCTCCCTTTGGTATATTTATACATGTATACATGGAGAAACAAAAGGTTAGTACTGCAAATAGAAAAAAAAATGGACAAAAGAAAAGAGACACACCAAATGTCACATTCTGCCTTCAGCAGAGATAGGACAACATGTCTCAAATGGTCTCCAAATAGGCTAAAGTTGAGTTGGTCTTACAGTTATAGCGTAAACAATGCCTGGGGTGTAGTTATGTTATTTGGACAGGAAAAAAATAAAACAAAACCTCCAGAAACCTGTATCAACTTCTGTATGTTTAGCCATACCCTTAAAAGTTCACTATTCACTCACAAAGAGAAATAGACAAACATGAATATTCCAAGCGAACAGACACAGACCAGTCCAGTATTTAGTAATAGTTTAACTTTTGGAGTCTCTTCCAGCATTTGTAAACAAACAGTTTCTTCCTCCATCTCCCGAACAGCTCTCTTGTTCATGTTTTTACTTTTAAAGCCACAGAACCAATCTATGAATTTCAAATGTCTCTCTCTATCATCAGTCTCTTCCTCATGCTTTTTCTCCCCCATCAAAGCTGCTTGTCCATTTGAATAACAATCAACTGGTGTCTCAACTTCAGAGTGACTCACAGAAATCACTGGGTTGCTGTCATCTCTGCAAGTAACCAGAAGATTGATATCCTCCGGCTTCATATTTTTGATATTTTCTTCCGATTTGCCATTTGGAATGATATGGTTAGCATTTTCATTGCACTTGAGGATGCTTTTTTCTTGCACTTTGTACAGCTCCCCTGCTGCGGCGCTTTCTTTCACGTTCCTGTTTTTTACAGCCCAGAAAGTGGTCGTCCGAACCTGCTCCTTTGTAGGTGGAGGTGTGAGAAGGCTTACTACAAAGGTCACAATCCCAGTGATCCAGAACAGAGCTGTTGCAACATACATGTAATGGATGTTTTTGATAAAACTCGGCCTAGTATCCGGCTGGTTACACTCTGGAGCACGATAGATAAATGCCAGTATCAACCGTATTGCTCCAAGAACAAACCCAGCCATTCCACCATAGAAAGCACCCTGCTCATTGCAACGCTTCCAAAAGATACCCATAAGAAACAGAGCAGCCACCGGGGGGGTCAAGTAGTCTGCTACCTCTTGAATATAAAGGTACATCTGACCACCTTGCATTTCTACAATTATCGGGACCCAAGCAATACTTATAACTACCATGAATGCAACAAAAACTCTTCCTACAATCATCAGTTCTCTAGACGTAGCACTCTTCCGAATGAGTTTGTAGACATCAAGTGTAAATATGGTGCTGGCACTGTTGAATATCGAGTCCAAGTCACTCATCAGTGCAGCAATCATCACAGCCATCATCAGTCCCCGTAGACCAACCGGCACAAGTTTCATCACCAAGCGTGGGTAGGCAATGTTAGAGCATCCAGCTCTGCTCCCGCAGACTTGAAAACAGTGTTCTGGATTAATGCAGGCAATGTCATCTGCAAACAGTATCCGTGAAATCATCCCCGGGACAACTATAATAAACATCGGCAGCAACTTTAAGAAACCTGCCATCAGAGTGGATCCTTTGGCATGAGCAATGTTTTTTGCAGCTAAAACTCGCTGAACTATAACTTGATCAGCACACCAGTACCACACAGAAGCTGGGGTCTGTCCCAAAAGAAATCCAGGCCAGGGAATGTCTTCATCTGTTGGCTCACGCAACATTTTAAGAGCATCAGGCTTTGGGTTGACGTTGCAGGAATTGATATTGGAAATGTTGTAGGTTAACAAGATAGATGTAACATTTGGTGATGCTAACATATACCTTCTTTTAACTTCTTCAAACCCACCAACCTCCGTAATACTTATGATCATAAGTGTGAGGGCACCAATAATCATAAGCAGAGCTTGAAGGGTGTCTGTGTAGATGACAGCCACAAGACCTCCAGTCACAGTCAACAGTGCAGTCATTCCAATAAGGAGGATAACTGACAAATAGAGGTTCCAACCTAGCGATTCTTGAATAAAAAGTGCCCCTGAATACAAGTCAACTGATAGTTTGGTGAAGATATAAAGAATAAGAGACAACGCTGCAAAATATATTTGAATTCTATGCCCTCCAAATCGCTTGGACAAGTATTCAGGCATGGTGTATACTCCCGACCGGATATAGACTGGGACGAAGACCCATCCTAAAAGCTGCAAAAGCATTAAGGCGTTGAATTCCCACGCACCTACTGCAAATCCGCTTGCCGCTCCAGATCCTGCGAGCCCAATGAAATGTTCACTTCCAATATTGCTCACAAATAAAGATGCACCAATAGCTACCCAGGTCATAGAACGCCCCGCCAAAAAGTAGCCACTTACGGTGCTCCGATTGTATTTCCACATGGCAAAAAAACCTATGCACATTACAAGCACGAAGTACAGTGCCACAATGGCAATGTCTGCCGTTTCCAAAGAAGCCCTCATTTTTGTAAACAAAATGACTTCGCACAGCTGACGTCCACTTCTCGCCCCCCAGCAAATGTCTTTTAAGCAACACGTGAACCAGTTAACATATATCAACACTGTGGATCAAATTCTTTGTCCCTTGGTTTGCTGTCCTGATGCTGGTGGTTGTGGTACATTTACTTTCTCCGCTTCTCAAATGGAAATTTGGAACTTAGCACGCACTTTTAATCCACATTCCACAAGAGCATCAGCCTTAACTCAGTTGATGTAGGAGAAATTCTTAGTTGCAGCTAAGTTTAGTGAGGCCTACTGTACCAACCCTGCAAGGCAGCAAAGACAAAAGACAAAGATTGAATTAGAGAAGAATTTCATGAAGTAATGAGAAAAAATTTGAAGTCTAGTAAAACAATGACTGAACACCACAGATTTTTTTCCCCCTCATATTTCCTGTTGTATTTATGCAATCCATAATACATATAATAAAATACTTGTAGAACCAAGTAAAGTTGATTTGCAAAAGGTGTTACGAGTGTTAACAAGGACCTTAAGGGACGCAACAATTCTGGACTATTAAATGACTCAAATTCCCCAGAACAAGGCAAGGTACAGATAAATATTTTTTTCTTTAGAATCTCAGAAGTCTCCTTCTCAAGCCATTAAACAGGCCTTCCTCTTTCAAGCAATCTTAGAAAAAAAAAACAAAAAAAATCCCAAAAACACAACATACACCAGAACAAAAAAAACCCCAACCACTAAGGAACATTAACTTGACTACTCATTTCCTGTATTGCTCTAGCACTGCACCTCACAGGTCTTGATAGATCCTGGTATCACAGGCATGCGCTCAAGACACCAGCTGGATGCTAGAGCTAAAAATCAAATGGAAGTCACAAGGCTGTCAAAAACACAACATAGATTTAAGATTGTCTGAAAATTCAAGGTTATTGCACAGGTTTTAGACCAGTTTGCACTTCTCTGGGGTACGGATGATCACAGGGTTACATTTTACTCTGAAAACTCTTCACTTGGGTTACATGGAATATGTATGAAGAAGCAAGTGACAAAAGCAAAGCTATACCTGACATCTAGCTTTAGATTACTTCTGTCTGCCATGTGCCTTCTGATATCCACACCTGCATGATTTCAGGATTTTTTGAGAGCACCCTAGGCACAAGAGGGACAACTGGATAGATTTTGTTAGCAGTCACAGTTGCCAAGATTCCAGAAAGTGCTGTTCCCAGTACTGTCAATTTGCATCCAAACACATCTGCCACTCTTTCTAAACCCCCAAGCACACCCAACTCTACCAAGCCATGGCAGGAAATGTGCATTCATTTAGGTAAGCAGGATTGAGGTGTTGGAAGTGGAGGGAAGTGGATAATAAGACTTGCTGGCAGATAACTCGACAGGTAGGAAAGGAAAAGACACTGAAGAACTGCACACTGGCTCCTACCTCTGCCATGGAGATAGGATGCTCCTATCTCCTATTTATGCCTTGGGAAGTATCATTTACCTATAGCCATCCAAAACCTTTTAATGGATTTAGAGTGTGCTGGACATAAAATTCTTCTACTTCCTACACCAAATGGCCACAGCAAGGTGCGAAGCAAGATCAAAGCAAAGAATCAATTTAGTCTAAAGATCAAAACACAGATCTTTAGTATTCAAGGTTATTACAGAACAGTAAGGAACAGGGTCTGACTCCAGCTCTCCTTCCCAACAATGGTAAAGATAATGTAGGCCCGCAAAACAAAAAATTAATGGATCTTTTTTTCCTGACCACAACATCTACCAGCCCTAGAAGTCTTACAAGCATCTGCTTCATGCATTGCCCTTTGCACTGCAATTGCAGAAGTGCTTCAGCACTACACTGAAGCTCACATTTACATTCTAATTTGTCTGCGATTAATACAAACACCCAGATAACATTCTAGTATTCAGGTGGTTTCTTGATTAGCATCCCTTTAGTATATTCATTTCACTTAGAGTAAGTAAGAACATTACAAATTCTCAGATAGATAATAAAAACTAGAGTTAACTTTGAAAATGCACTCACTCCCTCTCTGCCTTACTTTGTCCATTACTGAAGGCAGCAACAGTGCTGATGTAATAATGTGCACTTCTCATTAAGGCAGATATTTTAAAAATAGCTTACAGCAAGCCACAACTTCAGCCTTAAGAGGTAACTCACAATCATGTTATTTGTACAAGCTGGCTGTTTTTCAAGAGTAATTCAGAATCAAAAAAGCTAATAAGGGTTCCCCACCACCACCGCCCCACATGAGAATACAGATATTCATTCTACAGAAGTTAGACAATATTTTTGTCATATTTCTGTAGTCTCATTAGACTGATTACAGTAGTGTGCTCAATTTATCATGTTTATAAGCCTCAAACCACAGTTGTATTTTAAATTCTTCCACAGAAGGATTCACATTTATCCCCACCCACAAATGCAGCAGCTGTTAAGTGTTCTATTAGTTTAATCCAAAACAAAATTATAAACACTTCAGGTCATAGGATGCCATAAGATACAAGCACAACATACTATTCTTAGTTTCAAGTGCTTTTGAGTAACATTAATAGTGTTCCATTTTTTTGCCATATTCAGCTGAATTTTCAAATGCAACTACATTATAATATTTATACAGAACCTACAAATATCTTAAGGAAAGGGGAAGAAGAGATTTTACTCAGACGCAGCGGAAAGAAAAACTACTATACGAAAAATAGAACAATAGGCAAGCTAGGGAAATAATTTAAAAAAATGTATTTTCCCCTCTTCTGTTGTCCTGCTCTGTAACATTAGACTTGAACTTTAGTTCACTTCCCACCATTTTCCCTGTAGGTTAATAAATGACCTTGCAAAACTATACTAAACAGTAATATGCAAGAATCACAAAAATATTTGTTAAAGCTACATCTATTTCTTACAAGAGGCATCCATGTCACAGTACAACTACTACAAGCATGTTGAATCCCTCTGAAAAGTAAAAAGATGCAGCTCCCGTCAATCAATGGTGACATTTCTCAAGTTACTTGACAAACTACAACGGGCTCATTCTAACCAAAATAAACAATGCGAAGTTCCTTAAGCATTTTCCATCAGAATGTACAGCCACATCATGGATTTGAAATAATCAGTCTACAGAGATCTAAAAAATGACCTTTGTAACCAACATCTGAATTTTGCAGGGTTCAGGATGTTTGAGCAGGAAGGTGGAAAGTTTTCAGTAGCCACTACAAATTTGCTACACTGTTACTAAATTACTGTACTAAAGTAGTTTGTACCAGTTTCTTGTTAGACCTAATTCCAAAATAACCCTGGAACTTTCTTTCATTACAAAAATGAGACTCATTCCTCTGAACTTTCAGCAAGTTATGACCTCAAGTCTTAAGAAGGACTTCTGAGACACCCCATGTGAGTTTAATCTCAAGTTATTAGAACAGCATACATTGTGGCAGTGACAAAAAAAAACCAGCACAGCTGCCAAGGACTGTTTGTTTTTGGTTTTTTTTCCCCCCTAAGGCTGTTTTCTGGTTGGCTCATATCAAAGACACAAAACAATGTGCTTCCCTCTTGTCTGAAAACAGAGGGCTACGGCTTGGGTGAAACAATGCGTATGTCTCTCCAAAAGGCAGTCTATCCTTTAAGAAAAAAAGTCTCAAGCAATTCCCTGAAGAGATATTAGGTAATATGAAACAGACTTAGGGTGGGATTTTTATTTGTATGATTGTTTTAAAGGAAAACTTTCTCTACAGTACTTTTCTAATAAGATGTGTCTTTAAATATTCCAGAATCAAACTCCACCAGCCCTAAAGCAAGTATTTGTTTTCTGCTCAGTCTATTTCTCTTCACAGCAGACAGGAAGTCTCAGCTGACTTCCCTGTTCTCTTGAAGTTACAGTCAGTCCCAATGGCCAGTCCTTTAAGGGTTAATTTGAGGCTGCAGGTGCCCACATATCACATAGCAGTGTCCACTGCTATCATTTCTTAGCAAATTAAGTACATACTTAACTTTGTTCATAGACTTCAAAGTAGTTTTAAGGTTCATTCTTAGAAGCAATGTTTTTCTTCTCTACCTTCTTCAAGCAGGGGTGTGTTAATTGATGCAGGTAGCATTTTACCTATGGAACAACTCCCTTGGAAGAAATGTACCCAGGCTCAACACCTACAGGGTAACTATTAACTATCTCTCTCTCCAAGAAAAAGACTAAGTCTCATGCCTTGAACACGCCTGTACAACATACAGCCCCTCAGGTGTGTTGTCTGGCCTGCTCACACTGTCGAGTACCCACTACAGGCATACGATAAGCTCCTACCCATATACACAAGGTTGTCTGAGGTAGCCTATCTCAGGAGGAAAAAATAAAAAAGGAAAAAGCTTTATTCCATTTATTGCAGCACTCTAGAACACACACACAAAAAGAAACACAAATGTTTTTCATGGTATAACTGACACATATAACCTTATCCTTGGGAAAGCAGGGGCTATCCTTGCCAGCTGCTCAGAGCCCAAAACATCCAGGACCACAGTTTGAGGACTTTTCCTTGTAAACCAAAGGCCTGGGCGGGAATCCCACCTGAGGCAAACAAGGCATGTCATAGGAAGCAGGAAATCTTGGAGACAGAAGTGGACCTGTAACATCTAAACAACTTAAGTTAAGGTCTGGACTGTGATTCACAGCAGCTCAACAGGCTGGAGCAGAAGAGTACCACATTCACACATTACCTGAACCAGCAGTGACCTGACTAACCTGTTTGCCACACGTGCTCTGCTGACCCGAAGTGGTACTGCATCAACACTTCTGCTGGCTTTGGAGAACACAGGTGCTGCAGCAGCAACTCCACAAATGATCACTACCATCAAAGTCCAATTTGAGGTGCAAGGTTCAAGACAGTCACCCAGAGGAGTTATGAACACATAATACACCTTTCCTGTCTGGGGTTTCAGGAATTGCTTCAGTTCTGGTCTTCATTTTACTGCAGCATCAGAAAAAGAAGCTTGCTCCACAATATATTCTTCTCAAAGCTTTTCTAAAGGACTGCTGAAGGAGACATGAGAAATAAAGTAACCTCACAGCATGCAGTTCAGCAGAAGAAACATAACTATAGTGCATTTGCCAGTCAGAAATATAATGCTATTGTGGACTATTACAGAAGCAGTAACTGGAATAGTGCAAGGCCAACTGAAGCTTAAAGGCACTGTGACTGACAGTGTTTAGCAATTGATTTAGTTGTTGGTTTTGTTTTTAATCATTCTTCCCTCCCATCCCAAGTGTATTCACCTATTTAGGTCTCCCACCAAGGCACAAGTTAATAAAGCAGAAAAAGGCATAGGAGGATGCAGTTTTATTGCAGTGCTCATCCAGTACTCCATAAACACAATAGAGGCTACACTACTATTGAATTGCAAAGCAAGACTTTATCTTCTGAAACCTACATCACTAGCACTGCCTCAGCAAGCCACTTCATGCCACTGCCTGTGGCATTCACATTGGGTTTCTTCACCCATGAGTCAGTTGCCAGCACTCTGTTAGGAAGAGTGGATTTACTTCCTTACACTGCTCTTCAAAGAACTCCAAACAGCTGAAGGGGAAGGTTAAGCTAGGAACAGAAGCAAATAAAAATTTCCTTTTTATTTGTTAAAATTATGACATTCCATAAAGAAAGACTACTTAGACATACTGTAGTCATCTTACTAAGGTCTTAAGACTAGTCCATCAGCTTAATTTGAATGCAAACTGACAGTTTAAAGAAAGTATGCAAGTACTTCCTTGTCCCTTTGTCAGCCCAAAGATTTGGTTTATGTTTACATGGGTGACAGGTGTTACCTGGGTTCTCTGAAGAGAGAAGTACAGCTGCTTCCCAGCACTGCTGAGGAACTGGGCCACTCTCCTTGGGCAAATAAGCAGAATCATTCCCACCTCTGCCATAACTCAAGATGACTACCAGAGGCTCAGATGCTCAAAGACAAGTAGTCGCTATAAGCAGCTTCATCCCTCAGCAAGGAAGCCATGCTTTTCTCTACAACTGCACAGATGACATTCTTCCTTCTACAGAGGAACTGGAAGCAGAAGAGGAAGGAGGGTACTGAGAAGGCATGTGGTCAACAGCAGCTAAGTAAAGAGCACAAGAAGGAAAACAGGGAAAGCAAGACATTCTAATGGAGATGCGAGGGGGTTTCTCCTCCAGGACATGGCAAAAAAAAAACAAACAAGTTTTTGGCATCAGGCAGCATTTTTCCTGCCAGGTAAGTGTGTCAAGACATCAGCTGACATACTGAGTTGGAAGCTGCAGAAGGACACTGAGCCCAAAGACTCAAATTCTATCATGTGGCAACCTAAAGTTCAGAAGCACAAACAATTTCACTGCCACAGGCAAGTATTATTTACCTAAAGCATTTTGATGAAGTACTTAGCCACTAAGAGCAACAGCAAGAGAATGGATAAAACAAGCATAAGTATGCAAGTATTTCATTTCTTTAGAAGACTCGAGACCACAATCAATTTTTCTAGATGTAAAGGACAGCCACTGTCACCCTATTAGAAACATCAGAAACACCATGAGAAAGTGTTGCAAAATCTCTACCACTACTGAGGATGACCATTTTCCTTACTTGAAAGGTACAAGGTGTGGTCTAGTTGGTGGTTATCAGCCTTCAGCAGTAACTGCTACAACTGGCATACTCCAAGCCTAGAAAGATGTTCTGGTTTACTGCACTTGAAGAGGATTTTGGCTAGGAGAGTATAGATTTCTGAAGTTATTTGGGGAATGAGAAAGGAGTAGGGAAAGTATCAATCAACATGCAACTGAACAAGATACTAGGAAAAAAGTCTTCCTAGAATTTCTAGGGAGAATAATAAAAATAAAAGCAGACTCATTAAGCATATTTAGAACTTCCAAGTTCTCATCCCATGTATGGCTGCCCACAATCTTTCCAAGAAAATAAAGCTTGAGAAGTTTTATTGAAAGGCAAGACACAAGTTTCAGGGACATATATAATCCTGGAATTATGAGGCCCTCAAAGCTTCCTAGGCTGGGTGCTCTTGCAAAACTTCTGATCTTTCTTGGGAAGACACGTAAAACAAGGCTTAAATGAAGTTATTTTGGTTATAAAACAACTAGTGCTATTCTAAATCAAGCTTTGCAATTACCTGTATTAAAAGCTAGCAGCATTGACTTATTTTCCTAATAGTTTCAAACACATCAACTCAAATGAATACATTCCCCTCCTGTATCCATGCTCTGCATGTACTTTTGTTTTTAATTATTCCTCAGCTATTTGCATGACTGAAGCACAAGGACTGACCTGCAAGTGGACAAACCACATTTAAAAAAAAAAAAAGATGAGAAATAACAGAACAATAGTTCCTATGAAGTTTCTCATTTATAGGGTTCTTGAACCTTCCTTTCAATTATTTCTTTCACTCCCCTCTCCTCACTGGGGGTGATGCATTTTCTTAGTATCACACTCCTAGCACCAGTATGTGCACTAGTGCTCCAAGAGTACAGGTCTTTCACTTACACAGACCTTGCCTTACTTTCTATATTCTTCCTTCTCATCTTTCCTGTTCTGCTTCTACATAACTAGTTACATTTTGCCTAACTGTCCTCCCTTTTATCACCCCCCCCTCACTCTATCAGCTCTTCTAGAGAATGTACAGCAGAGATATTCCTCCTGGTCCACTGGGCAAACAGTTCTGAAGGCAACAGCCTGATGCCCAGTCATTCCTGCTGCCCTCAGATAAGCTGAGAGAGGCCAGAGTATGCAGCTCTATCAAGCAACTGCTTCCACCTGAGGCACTCTTACATTGCCACAGAGTCATAGAGTAGGAATTAGCAGTCTGCTCTGCCTGGAGCAAAAAGCAAGATAAGTTATATGATCAATAATCAACAACCAAAGGAATTTTTATGTGGAAATTGCCAGCTTTATGGAAAGGAAATGAAGAAATCAGCTCCTGAAAGAATACGTAAAGAAAGCAAGAACTTCCATCATTACAAAATATGGTATGTATGATGTATTAGAAGAAAGCAAGCGTATACACATTCATACTTGAATTAATTTAACAGCTTATTCTAACTGATACAGTGGTCATCTTTAAAAGTCAGTAACTTTTGAGGGTTTTTACAACAATGGAGAGCAGCAATGCTATCTTATCACAACAGAGTCTTCTTTTTTCAAGGGTTAAAGGATGGACAATCTACTCTCATGCTGAAGTTTACAAGCATCTGATTCACATGTATACATACACATAGCGAACAAATGAGTAGAGACAGACAGCCCAGAGAGAACATTGCTAAACAGGTAACGGGGGCAAAGAGGAGAAGTCATATCTTCAAGGTTAAGCTGCCATTCCCAAAGAGGGGCTAGCCAAATCCCACTGAAGCCTTCCAACCCCAGGATGGGCCAAAGGGCCTGCCCACAGTTCCACCTCAGTGCTCAGGCTTGCAGCTCTACAACTTAGGGAACAAGAGTAGCAGAGTTCGCCAGGCATCTCATCACATACACTCACTCAAGCACATCGCTCAATATGCTGCAGAAGCCTGTATAAACCAAAAGGCTTTTGAGTCCCTTGTTCTTGCCATCAACTTAGCAATCACTTTGAACAACTTTGCCAGATTTACCTAGCTAACAATTATCTACTATAAAAAGGCTTAAAGTATTTTGTAGAAGAGAATAATCCTCTACCTTCCCCCATACTCACTCCAAGAACATATCCCCCGCTTCGCAGAAACTTCGAAAAGGACCACTCTCGAGTCTTCAGACTGACAAGTGGCAAATGTCAGCCAAGAGGATATCACTCTCAAATGCTGTCTGTATCACACACTTAAAAATCCAGTTATTCTCATGGAAATGCTTAAGGCAGAAGACAAAAAGCTGACTCCTACAGGCAAGTCAACACTAGATCTTGGAGTTTTAAAGCCTTGCCTTTTAGTTCCAATACTTTGGTCTTCTTTCCAGCACCATTCCTGACACAAGGGTCCTTCCCTGCAAGGTATGATACTGTGAAGAGCCTGTTTCAGCCTACTAAAAAAAAAAGTCAAAGGAAATAGAGGAAAACATGCAGCTTTAACCTAAGTAGGGAAGGGGGGCAGAGAACACATACAATTCAACTGTAAGAACAGGCAGATTAACCAGAAATGAAAGAAAATAAAACCTGTATCTTCCTGCTTACTGCCCTCTTCATTCTCCCCCCACTTATTCCTAGCTACTAGAATATCAAAAACCCAATTGCTGCAGCTGCCTACACAGCAATTGAGTATAGTAGTCGAGATGTCAAGCAACACTACTGCCCATTATGTCGTCTTTCCTAAAACAGCTAATGATCTCCACAGCAGGTAGTGAATTTCTGAAACACAACAAAGATAAGAAGCAAGATTCTGAAGACAAGTTATGCTGTGTGAGTGGCCAGTCAAACTGGGAGCCCAGAATCACTGTAGTATTACAAAGGTGGATGGATGGCTCCCCCACTCCAGGTACTTGCTGGAACACTGTAATTAGGTCTTAGACTATAACATATACTTAGTTATTTGTCCTTTGTTACAGGTGAAGTGGGGGAGAACAGTATGCTACTAATAAAAATGTTTATATACTTCCTCATTTTTAGTGAAATACTCTAATACAAAGTATTTTCAAACTGTCCATTCACTTCAGTTCCAGTTAAAGCCGTTTTGTTGAAGATGGGTGTCCCAGCTCTCAAGAGTCAAGCTGCAGCAAGAACAGCATTGGGAATACCGCCACCTTCTCTGTCCTACGTTCCCCAGGCTGCCAATTTTCCTTGGAAGGTGTCTCGCATTGCCGCCCTGTGGTCAGTCTGCAAAACAGCATCAGAGCAATAGGAAGCCATTTCCAGCTCTTCCTTTCCTTCCCTTCCCTTCCTCCTCCCCCCTCCCCCAACTTCCTTCCCCCGGGCTCTCAAGGGAGTTTCGGCAGAACCAGAAGGGTAGGAAGAGGAAACCTCCCTAAGGAGCTCTCCTGCTAATTCACTAGTAGGTCACTACCCTTTCCTGATGAAGGTCCTGCACTGCCATAATCCCCTACTCCACCCCCTCCAGCTGAAAAGCCAAAGATGACTCTCCTGGGAGAGAGTTAGAAATAATTAGAAATTCATCTTTTGCTATGAATAGTAAAGGTTAGAGCATGAACAGCTGTGTCTTCATTTTGCACTGCTACCTTCACCATAAATGTAGTCTTTGACTCCGGCTCTTGAGGGTAGTCAACATGCTGTTAGCAGAAGCATACAGATGTATGTAAACAAGTCTGCCAAACTCCCTGAACTCACAGTACTATTTGTTATTTACATGTTGGAGTGTAGAAGACCACATACATGGACAAAATTCATTATTTCCACCTAAGTTCCAGTCACTTCACTGGCCTCATACCTTTCTTTTTACAAAGCATCTTCTCCCTATACTAACACACAGTAACAGAGTCCAAGTTTCTCACTGCAGATACTCTTCAAATACAGTGAAAGCACAGAGAAGCAGCTTTAACTTATTCTGGAGGTGCTCTTAGGGTTTTTTAATTATTGTTTTCCCAAGAGCCACTGCCTGGGGTTTCTGCTGATCAAGGACCCTGTCCACAAGTGGTTTACAAATATGGTATTTCCAGTGCAAGTCAACTACCTGATAATATACCACCTACAAAACAAGATAGAGAACTTTAAAGTCATGAGCTTTTAATAAAAGTACATGCAGACACCTGGTAACAAAGTTGGAAAATAAAGTTTATCCCCTTATCCCCCCTCCCCAAGCTCCTGAGTGTTGTACTTTAAAGACAAAAAGAAAGCTGGAAAGGCTCTGAGGAAGTCTGCCAAGAACCAAGGGGATATGGCAGCATCAGGCAGGACTGAGGGGTCATGCTTGCTCTGTAACCACATTGAGCCTAGCTGGGTAGGGAGAAGACCAGCTGCACAACGGAAGGCACATGCAAGAAAAAAAATGAGGAGCGAACCCCAGCTTGAAGTCACAATTAGGGAGCAACAGAGTTTAAAGGAAGGAAAATCAATTTGAGGGGCTTATGCTGCCTAGATCTCTGGAAATGCCATGGTAACTATTAAAATTGTGGGTGGTTAAAACTCACCAGAATCACAAAATTTGCCTCTGAAGAAAGCCATGAAAGTCTACCAAACTGTAGCTCTGAGAATGTTTGCTGCCAGGAAATTCACAGGAGTTAACAGCAACTCTAAAGCACGAGAAAACCAGGCAGCGGGGGCTTACTTCCCCGACCCCTCAAGACAGAGGAGCTGTTGGAGATGAGGAAAGACACCAGAGACACCCAGAGTCAGCACTTGCTCAAGCCTCAGACTGAAGTAGGCACTGGAGCATGCACCCACCACACAGAGGGTGTGAACACCTGACCAGGGTAGCTTCATCAGGAAGCACCAGCATTAAACAGCAGTGTATTTTATGCAGGACTGTATATGACCCGCTATTCCAGGAAGGAGTTATATAGTCACTCTGTAATTTCAGACTGGCTTATTAGCCCCATATTCTGGTCTCCATGTTTTGAGTAATTTAAGTTCTCATTACAGTTGTGATTATGCCTTGTGATGTGACGAGGCTCATTAGAGCAGCGCCTTTGCCAGGATTCAGCAGCACCAAGTAGCATACAACTACTTTGCTACAGAAAGTGTTTTCAAACGTGCTCATTACAAAAGAAAGGCAGCAGTAGCAAGATACTGGAACACAGAAAAAAATCCACCACACCTAGATCTGGTGTACTGTCAACAGCAATAAAAACAGTATCTAAAGATAGACTCCCTAAATTTTAGAGTTACAACAAGGGTAGATATAAAAAAAAACCACACACACAACCCACAGCAGTACATCTGAACTAAAGCTTAAACATTTAAATATAATCAGAGCTAAAAAAAGGTAAGATACATCTATCAGAAAACAAAACATTAGAAAGTCAGACTTAAGAGAAAAATGTTATAGATGTTAAATCCTAAGTGCAGAGATGCTCATTAGAAGCATCTTACAGCTAAATGCTTATCCCTGCATCTCTGCTCAGATCCTAGGTACCAAAGATCCTTGCCACCAGACAGCATCCCACAGCATCCAGAGTAGTCAATTTATTCATGTCTCAGTAGCATAGAAGATTTGCTACACTTTCTGTCCTGCTCTGCATTTATAGCATCTGCATGGCGTAATACATCTCCCACATTATACGACATGTATACAGAAAGCAACTCATCACCTTACCTATGGCTTATACACTGATAGGGAGGGGTATCGCAGGTTGACAACCCAAGTTCAAAAGCAGCGTATTTTGTCAGAACGAATGCTGCTCTGAGGTGGTGCAGCAATGTCACCAGATTTTTCCCCTGTTGCTGTGTTTCTCCACTAGAGGACTCACCTGAGAACTCTACTACAGCTTCTGCAGTTAAACCAAGTTAAAAAAAGAAGCCAGCCCCGACATGTGGATGGTACATGTAAAATGAATGGAAATGTACTAGTATATGTAGCACATGTAATACACGAAGACATGCTCCCCTAACCACAGAATAAAAACGGCAACGATATTTAGCTTTCTGCTACTCTATGACAAATATACATGTTCACTTAAATGAAGGCTAAATGCAAGAACCACACTGGGTTAGATCGGAAGGCTTACAGCCCAGCCTAAGTGCTGCTACATTCCAACACCAGCACTGCGTATTACGCTGGAAAGTAGCGGATAAACAAAGGCTATAGAAGGTACTAGAGAAGGGCCAGTACCAGCTATTATTTTCCAAATAAAGGGTCCCATCTACAGAGAGATGTTTCTATATTATTAGTATTATTACGCACAAATAAACACTCCTGCCACGCTGCTCGACCTCTTGTAAAATAGAAAGAGCATCATATAACCTCACTTGCTCTTGTCACGGCTTATCATCAGGCCGCCAAAAACAGCGGCAACGGCTCACAACCCTTCCCGCAGGCGATACGGTGAGCCGTATCAGCAGAGCTCAACTGGTGTTATCAACGGCAGGAGGAAAAAAAAATAAATATCTGAGACTGCTCTGGTACAGTGGGGGGCTGAAGAGGCAGGGAGCCGGCACTCCACAACGGGAAGCTTGCCGGAGCGAGTCTTTGCTTTCCCCCACCAAGACTCACCGCAAGGCCTCCTCCCATAGGCGAGAGGGGCCCTACAGTGGGGCTGCTGCG
>JANHFX010019915.1:4327-17920 GCA_027560015.1 Chloroceryle amazona
GATGCAGCCTTTGGGCAAGGGGCAGAGCCCACCTGGAGGCCAGAATCACAGAATCACTAAGGTTGGAAAAGACCTTCGAGACTAATGCTTGCCATTTAAAAAGCAGGGAGTCAGGCTCTGGAATCCACACTTAAGGTTTTGTGGCTGTTAATAAGAGTGGGAAAGAGTCAGTGCCAGAAATGGGTGCGCAGCCGAGGATGGGAGAGCTCCAGCGGGTTCCTCCTGCAGAAACACCCCTGTGCTTTCTGCTCCGGAGCCGAGTGCTGCGAGCCAGAAAGCACCTGGTGTGATATGCATTTGCCTGCCCAAATCTTCAAAGAAATAGAAAAACTCAGTCAGAAAAGTGACAGTTTTCCCCATTCTGCTCAAGAGAACGTTAACTGCAGAGCCCAAACGCGGCTTTTCCAGAGAGAGGCCGCTCGCTCTGTTTCTGTGCCCGATAATACAGCAAACCCAGGTCTTCCGTGCGGTCCTTGCATGCCACTGAGATACCAAACGAGGCTGTGGGAATGTGGGATGGGCACGCTCACATCAGGCTCATGGCCCACCTCGTCCGGTAGCCATGGCCTGCAAGTGACCAGCACCAGCTGCTTTGGAGAGTCACAAGAAAAGCCCGTAACGATCGGTGATGGAACAACTTGCCTACATTTAGAAATTCCCTTCTGACCCTTACTGCTTTACGACTCAAAGCATAAAGGTTTATAGTCCTTAACTTTTATCTTGCCTAATGAAGCTGCAGATGCTCGTGCTATTCGGGTAAATACCGAGCCCGTACCGGCGCAGGTAAACAAGAGGGTGCGTTAATCTCTGCCGTGGCACCCCTGGGGGCCGGTGGGGGCCGGGGGCAGTTATGCCTGGGTCTGTGGGTGGTTTTGGTTTCGGCCCCATCAGAGGTGCTGGCTGGTCCTCCTGGTCCTGCTTCCATCCCAAGGACATCTCATGGGGGGACTTCATAAAGCCACGGATGAGGCAGGTGTGGGTTCCTGTCCTTTTCGCTCGCAGACCCCATTTTCGCTTCACCCTTCCCCTCTCCTTTCCCCTCTGCTGTTGGTTACAATGAACCTCGAGAGGAAGGGAACTGCCCTGGCGCGTCCCAGCTGCGAGAGACGGAGCGAGAGGCATTTACAACCTGACAGCAAGATAAAGATAAAGATGAATCTGAAGCCTCGGTGGCTGTTAGCGAGGGGAGGAGGAAACGTTTATGGCCCCATCTGCCGGCGTTTCAATAGGATGGGACCAGCTTTATGGCAGGAGCCTCCAGTGCCACTTCCTTCCATTTGGGGACGAGGATCTGATTTCAAGCTGTTCCCAGAGATCCCGCTGTTTGCCCCACGGCCGGGGCAGGAAGGAAGGAAGGGAGGGGACAGCGATGCCGCGGGGACCCGGTGGGGTCTGCAGGCGCAGGTCGCACCCGCGGATGTGTGTCCACCACGATGGTGGAGCCAGACTGGAAAAGAGGGTGCCAGGGGTGTTTGGGGGGGAGCTGGGGAGCAGCGCAGCCCCCTCCCCAGTGAGCTTCTCCACTGCTCCCTCTCTCCCATCGCCTGGTTTGATCAGTGATCAGCGATCCCCTGACTGATCAACGATAACCCCCACGCAAAGAGCGCTGCACCTTGTGCCGCGCTGTTCCCGCTCCTGGGGCAGCTCATACGAGGGAGTCTAAATCAAGCTGAGTGAGGATCAGCCCCATCTCAGATCCTCTAATAACAGGGAAAAATTACAGTCGTTTTCCGTTGGGACGGAGCACCCTACATCGCAGATTGTCGAGCTCTTTCCAGTGGAGGTTAACTGGTGTTATCCCTGTTTTGCAGCTGGAGAAAATTGATAGTTAGAGAGGTAAAATGGTGTTTTCAGGGTCAGCGGAGAGCTGGGAGCGGCTGTTTGCTGCACTTCGCTGGGAGCCGGCACCAGGCACCGAGCCCCCGTGCAGGGACAGTTGGCTCTTGGGTGCCGAATTGGGTCTGATTTTAAACAGCACCCCGAAGGCTTGGGGTCTGCCGGTATTTTCTGCACAATCTCACCGAGGGGAAGTTGTACGAGGTTCCCTGAGCAGGTGGTTCCTCCCCTCTCCCCCTCGCTGGCTCCGTGCTCGGCCCTGGGACTCCACAAAGGCTTCCACAAATATTTGCTCCATAATATGACAAGGTGCCAAAAGAGACCCAGAGCAGCAAGAAAATCTCCAGGAAAAACAATTATAACGCACCTGCATTTTTCTCCCCCCCTCCGGTAACCATGGCAATAATCTTTCGGTGTCTTGGGGTTACGAGGCGGCTTTCGAAAGCCTTGGAAATTGCGAGCGGCCGAATGCTGCCGGGTGCTGAGGAGGTCCCGGGTGGGGAGGGCAGTTGAGCATCTTGCGGGAGCAGAGCCCTGGGTGGTTTTAAACCACGTAACCTCTCAACCTCGCGGCCCCAGCGAGGTCTTTCCGCGCGCGAGCGCAGCCCTCCCTTGAAGTGGTTAACTCGGCTGTGAAGCCTTCTATCAGCCGTAATAGCTTCAAGGTGGGGAATAAAAAATGGAGAGTGTTTAAATTGTTAATGGGTTTCATGTTCTTGTCACTGTTGAGGGTTTGTTCCCTTTTATAAACTCATAGTTTTTGGTTGACATTGCTTTTATGTGAGCCATCAGCCGGGTGGTGATGGTGTTCCCGTGTTAGACCATTACTGCCGGATTGTATTTGCAGTAAAGAAAGAGAATGGAGGCTGTAAATCTACAGGCAGAGATTTAGGGCTCTGTTTCGCTGCGGTTTAGGTCCATGTGCTCGGGAAGTCCATTCTCCTCCGGCAGAATTACACCCTTCCGAGCGCTGCTGCCCCGGCGCCGGCGGACGGAGCCCGTGGCCGGAGGGTGGCCGGCGCTGGGCAAGGTGGGCGCTGGGTTTTGTTCTGCTCCGCCTCGACCTCTGACTTTCATAAGAGGTGGGGAAGGTGGAGAGGAGAGCCACTGCTCCAGGCAGGGCAGATCCTGCTCTCGCTCAGGATGGGGTCCGGTGCGCGTTAACCCCTTGGGCTCTGCGCAGGGGCTACACCGGCGCGCTGGGCTCCTTGGCAGCCTGGCAAAGGGGCGGAGGCGGCCACTGCGCGTAAGGGTCATGGAATCACCAAATCGGGTCGGGTGGAAGAGACCTTCAGGGTCATCCAGTCCAACCATTAACCCAGCACTGCCAGGGCACCACTGACCCATGTCCCTCAGCACCTCGGGGTGGTCCAGGCACAAGCGCAGTCCCCTGGGATGTCCCCCTTGTGTCACAGGAGCGTCACCCATAGCAGCCAGGCACCACAGCGAGCCACATGCCTGTGGCCTTTGTGTCTTTGTCCCCACCGGGTCCCCAGTGAAGGACGCTCTGCACTAGGACTTGTCTCGATGGCAAATTGTGCTTGTGCTGTGACCTCCCGGGAAGCCTGGAACAGGAACCCAAGTGCTTCCGAGTTCCAGTCCCAGCTCTGTCCATGATTCATGGTGAGCTGTGCGAAGTACCAAGTGAAGGTGGCGAAGGGGGTGGGGGGCTGTTAGAAGAACTGATTGTCTTTGTGGGGCCAAATTCCTGCGGCCACTGGCACATCCGCTCAGGGTTTACCTCGGCAGAAACAGCCCGAGCCGGCTGGGAGCTGGGGACTTGGCACTCGCAGGGGCGCAGGAGGTGGCGGGTGAGCGTGTGCGATCCTTTTGCCCCCTGTTCCTGGCAGCTGGAAGCAGAGCTGTCCCTCAAACCCCCTCCAGCACATCTGGGCTTGTCCCCCTCCCACATCAGCCGCAACACCAGCGATTGAATTGCGCGCCGCCGCCGAACCCGTGTTTGCCCATGAAAGGCGTCAGATGATCTCTTCTTCACGAGCTGCCAGTCCACATGAGCCTAAAGTCTGGTGCTTAAAAGATCTAATTTTCATAATTAGCCAGGCCCGGTCCTGCCTCCCTCCCACTCCCCCTCTTGCACCCACCCGCAGGCGAGAGCCGTGCCCAGGGGCGCGCTCCCGGGGGACTCATCGCTGCCTGCGCTGCCAGAGGCTGCGGAGTTCATCCCGGGGTCAGGCTCGGATGCTGCGCAGGGAGCCTGGGGTGCTCTTCAGCCTCTCGGGATGGTGCAGGTGTGTTTGGGGGGGACCGGAACCGGCAGCATCCCTTGGTCTTCTTTTTGGAGAGGTGTGGCGAGGTGAAAATACAGCCTGGATGGGGCTGTTCCTTCCCTGGGCCAGGAGCCTACTGAAAAACAGCCAGCTGGAAGAACTGCAAAAGGCCAAGCCACCCTTCCCTGCTCTTCCCCTTCCTCTTCCTCCTCCTCTTCCTCCCCTAAGGTGAAAAGTCATGATTTTTTGGCTTTCGTAGCACGTGCTGCCTGGGAGGTGGATTCGGGCAGATGGAGTCATGTGCACCCCGGTACTCGCCTCACCCCGCACTGCCCTGCAGGTCAGGATGGTGCTGCCCATAACTCTGGAGTGTCGTGGACGTGAGGCCTGGCTTCGCTGTGGGTCCTTTTCCCTTCTGTGTTACAGCTTCTCTTTCCTCCAGAAGGAAGATGAAGCTTTGTGTTGTGTATTCACGGGACTCCAGGAGCACAGGGCTTGAAGGGAAAGGTCTGCAGCACTCACGAGGAGATCGCACAACTGGCAAGCGACCGTTTGTGCAGCAGGGGTCTTGTGGACTCCCCCTCCAGCACCACTGTGTCCTGGCTGCCACCCAGGCTGGTCAGACGGGGAGATTGCAGAGGTTTTACCCTCTGAGGTTGGGACCTGGGGGTGCTGGACCCCTCACAGGCCCATCGGGCTCCCCCAGCCTGGACCCTTCGACTCCAGCACAATTACTGACCATCTCCAGGGGTCCAGCTCTGCCCCAAAGGGTCCCCCTGGTGCACATCACAGCTGCTTCAGGCTGGGCTGCGTCTGGGACTGGTTCCTCCCTGCCTCAGTTCCTGGTTTCGACACCTCATACCAGCCTGGGACAAGGGGGTTCCCGGTGGTTTTGCTCTCGGTGGGCGCAGCGGGGGGATGCTGCAGGCAGGGCAGGGTGATAATTTCCTGCACTCGCTGCCCTACGCGTGCCTAGCTGCGTGCAGGCGCATATATAGACACACATGCACGGAAACACAGATTACCCTGAGCGAGGCGTGGGCGCATTACTCAAACCTCAGCTTTTCCCTGAGGTCCGTTGTTAACAGAGACGATGCCCGTCCCTGGGGCTCGCCCCTGTAAAACCTTGTTATCATACTCCCAGGAATAAACTTCAGCCGTCAGCCCCGCACGCTGCTCCCCAGCCTCGGTTTGTCTCCCGTTTTCCTCCGGTTTTATTCTCGCTGCCGCGGTTCTGTTTTCGCGAGGACGTTCCATGCACACACTGGAACTCTTTGTATTCTTCTTGTGAGGTGGGAAATCCTGGGAGACCGTTGCTGGACTGGGAATACCTTTATCTGGAGCCCGCTCAAGGGTTTTTTGATAGTGCACGGGCAGCGGCACCGCCAGACCCGCTGCGGTCACGCTGCTCCCGGCTGTGCCAACCCCAGTCGGGGCCGCGGTGATGCCGGGAGCTCGGCAGAGCTGCTGCAGGTGCCAGTGGGGCTCTGCTGCCTCGTGACCCCTCCAAGGGCCAGGATCCAGCAACGCTGCCCCGCTCCCCGACCTCCACCCGAGGGGCATCGCCGTGGGTTACTCAGCGGTGCCGTTTCCAGCCTCCCTGTCGCGTCCCGGCCGGCTCGTGGCTGCTGTGCTCTTGCTGATGACCCGATCTCATCGACGCCTCGGTGGTTTCTGCGGGTTTCATTTTTATAGGGGCGTTACTCGACTCTCTCCCCAGCTCTGTAGCGATACCTCCAGCCGTACAGAAATGTCCCTGCGTGGCCTGCCAGCCTCCCTCCTCTCTCTAGAAGGCTAATCCAGCATTATAATAGAGTAACAGCAAAAAGGCACCTCCTTTTGCTCCCCCCACCCTGTTTCATGCTTTTTTTCCCCCTCTTTCTTTTCTTAATTCACTGTCTACTGAGTTTCTGATTGACTCAAAGACCAATTAAAGTAAAATTTAATGGGAGAATAGATTAACTCCCTGAGGTTCCCCTGCCATCCATCACATTTTTATAGCAGGAGCTGTGAAGAAGCTCATAACTTCATGCTGTGAATGTGATAATAAAGAGGGCACGGAGAGGATTCCGATTTACTGCCGGGCTGATGTGCACCAGGATGGGATTTACTGCCCCAGTCCCACCCTCCTTTTATTCAGAGGGAGGTCACTGGAGCTGCACCCAGCACCAGCTCAGGGAGGCTGGAGATGGGATGCTGGGTTGGATCCTGCACCCCCGTGGCTGAGGAACCACCTTCGCTGGTGCTCAGGCTGCTGATCCTGACGGTGGGGTTGGAAACGAGGGGGGTGTCCGGGTCACTGCGGCTCCCAGGGAGCCCGCGTGACCTGCGTGTGAGACTGTCCCTTGCCACTGGGACAGGCAGGAGCAGTGGCAGGGAGATGGTGACGTGGCCAAGGCCAAGCGGGACGTCAGCAGCGCTCCCGACCCGGGAACCCGGTGGGACTCTGCTCCTCCTCTGCAGCATGGGGGACTTGCAAGGGGATGTGTTTCCTCAGCCGAGGGTCAGGAGCAGTGGGAGCGTTACGAGGAAGCGCGTTTCCGCTGGGATGGATTAGAAAGGGAGGAGGAGGAGGGAGAGACAGGAAAAGATGCATCTCCCCGGGTGGGTTCCGGTGAAAAGGTTTGTGTGCTCAACAGCGATGAGCTGAAGGAGAGAGAGAATTTATCTGGAAATAATAGAAACTATTTGTTGGATTTTCTGGGCTGAAGATCTGGAGTTAATCATTATTCCACAAACCCCTGAATGATGTTTCTTTGCAGCTTTCCTACACAGATAGTGTTCCGGTGGGAGTGCTCCTAACGGTATTTTGTCAGGCACTATCAGCAGTATTGAGCCAACCTGAGCACCCGATTATTAATCCTTTTCTCCCGGTGACATGACGGCAATCGATGGCTGAACAAGCTATTGAAACTGCAGCAATCAACTGGACTCCAGTTAATCCAGTGGGATCCCGACTTGGGGCCTGGCAGAGCGAGGGTATTTTAGGAAAGCCGGAGCTCGGGCTGAGCTGCTGCTGCTTGAGCCTTCTCCTAGGCACCGACGTAAGCAGGAGCAGAGCCACTGGCAGGAGGGTTCAAGAGGTCGCAGCATCGTGTGCTTCACCTGCGTTAATGTTAGGAATTAATTACGGGCGTTGGCGCGCCGTGTCACCCCCGACGAGGGCAGATTGTTGCCTTCGGATGAGGAAAAAAAGGGGTTTTTTTGCATGGTTGTTACATGCAGAGGACCCCACTGCACCCCTGCACATGCCAGGGGCTGTTCTGTGGGGAGGTTTATCCACAGGGAGATGCTTTTCCCCGTCCTGTGTGCCGAGGTGCTGGGGGGACACACGTGGCCGTGGGGGGGGCAGTGCTATCTGCTGGTAAATCCACTGAGTTTTCACACGGGGATTTGCGAGGGCAGCTGGGATTTTTCCGTGGGTTAGCGTGTGGATTTGCTGCCATCCTGGATTCATCCCATCCCTGATGGAGCCCCCAGCATCCCCTCTGGAGCTCCAGAGGGTTTGCTGACACTTGGGGGTAGCACTCGAGGGGCAGAAGCTTCTCAGGAAAATAGAAATAGATGAAGAAATGAAGCAAAAGCTTTTTCTGCCCCTTCCCTGGCTGCCAGGGAGGGGATCACATCCTGGACAGGAGATGCCCTGAGGCTGTTGGGCCCCCACATTCAGGGCACCTCCACAACCCTGCCAAGAGCACAGCAGGAATTTGGGGACTTGAGCGGATGGCTGTCGTGGCTTAGCCCCCTGCAGAATCGCTGTGATGCTCAGAACCAGCTCCCCACAGGCCCATGCCCCTGTCCGGCAACGTCAGGGTGGGAGAGTGGGGCTGGGAGGGCGGCTGAATCTCGCCCCACGCTGCTGATAGATATTCGGTGTGCAGAGCGACGGGGGTGCCTCAGAACCCCCCAGCCCTTGCCTCCAGAGCTGCTGCAGCACCCTCCTGCCACCGCTGACGGGGCTTCACGGCTGCGCCCGAGGTTCTCGGCCACGCTGGAGCCGTCCCCGACCGTCAGCGACCAGCCACAGCTCCCCACCCGCGCCCGGGGCTGAGCCCAGCGAGCCTGACCTGCGCGTCACCCGTCCCCAGCACCCTCTGCGGCCAGGTGGGACGGCTCGTGTTCGGGGAGGGCGAGGGCGGCTGCCGGGGGCTGTCAGCCCCGGCGAGTGCTTACTAATAAGGTTGGCCATTAAGGTGGGTCAGTGATGGATGGGCTGTGTTCCCGTGCCCCAGCCTGGCGTGTGCTGAGACACTCCCTGACCAGCAGCTGTTGTACTGGCTGCCTTGTTAAGGGTCTCTCTCGGTGACATCAGCTATACATCAACCTGGCTGATGCCTTTGATTATTTGGACAGCTCTTGGCATGATGAATCGTTGGGATTGATCTGTCTTTTCTTCGCCTTCGCTCCTTGCCCCGTCTCTCCCAACTCTCTCTGCTCTTCAACCGCAAATCCTTTAAAGGTTAACACCTTCCAGGGTGTCCCGCTTAAACAACTCCGGCGTCTCTGTCGTGGCGCTGAGGAATCTACGTGCCGGGATATAATTTCTCAGAGAGCAAGAGAGGCCGAGGTGGGCTGACAGGGAAGGGCAGGTAGCTCTGGGTGACCCTTGGGAGAGGTGACAGCCGGGGGGACGGCTCCGCCGCGGCATTGCCGCCTTGGTGATCCACATTGCGCGACCGCTTCAAAACGGGGCTAGAAACGAGCGTGTCTCAACTACCCCTGGTGCTTCCTGCAGCCCAGGGAGGCTAAAGCACAAAACGCTTCCTGGGAGCCTTTCCCCTCCTCCCTGCTTAGCAGTAATTGTCCCTCGCAGCTCTGGGTAATTGCTGGATGTCTGTTCTTGGCTTGTCAGGGTGCTGCGATGGAGGGCCTGGCGATGGTGTGCGTGTGGTTACTGCTCTGCATCTCCCCATCACATCCTCTGACGGGCTGTGCTCTGGGTCCTGGTGGGGAGCTGTGCCACCAGCATCCCCCAGCAACGTGTGCAGCCTCCCTCCCAGGAGGTGCTTCCTAACGCGGTTAGCTGGCTTGGCACGAAGACGCTACCCCTGTGACCCTGCCAGTGGTGTAAATAGAGCTGGGCAGAGTCTCTTAAACATCCCCCCGGTGGGTGAGTCCCACGGCATGGTTTGGACCATCCTCTAAAAGAGGAACAGCCGGTACTGGAGGAGTCACAGATGCTGATGGGCATTTTCTACCAGCTTTTGGCCTCATTTTCTGTTTAACCCTGTTACACATCCGTGGGCTTTGCTCCAGCTACGTTCTCCAAGGGCCATCTTGTAGCAGACACCTTTCCATGCCTGTTCTGCCTGCTGAGCTTTTCCCTGGTGCAGGTGCTCTGGCGAGCTCTCTTGCCCAGCCTCAGTTGCTAAAGCCTGACCAAAATGCTGCGGGTGCTGCCTGAACGCGGCACAGCAGCCAAGGCTGGAGGAGTCTGCGTCCCTGCATCACGGGCAGCCTTGTTCCTGGGGTCCCATCCCCGCTGGTTTCGCAGTCCCGTGGCCAACCTTGCGCGTTTCATAAGCCGCAAGGCCCCTTGGCTGCCAGCACGGTTGGGCACAGGCGCTGTGCGGGAGGTGCTGGGTACCAGCATCCTCTGCAGGACGTGCGGTGGGGCTCAGAGGTGTTGTGGAGCAGAGCTCCGAGGCCTCCTCACCAGTGCATTTCCCTTTTTCATGGCTCCAGGGCTGCTCTTCAGGGCCCTGGGGATGCACAGAGGAGGTCGGCTGTTTACCTGCTCCGCTTGCTCGATGCTGGGAAGCGGCTCCCCGGGCGTGCTGTGGCCTGAGCGGCAGCCAGCATGGGCTGGCTCTTCGCATCGCTTTGAACTCTTATCTGTGGCGTCTCCGGATTTTCGCTGGAGCAGACGGTTGAGCCCCATGCGAGTCCTGATAACCTTTCTCTTGTTCATTAAGGGCCCACTTAGTGCTCTTCGGGACTGAAGCGAGACAGTCTGGAGGAGGGAAGCAGCTCAGGGCTTTTAGCCTGGGTAATGCAAAACTTCATCAATAATCTTCCCAATGCAAACCCAGAACTTAAATACAACCCTAGTGTGCCCCGAACTGCCCCCAAAGAAAGAAAAACCTGCAAGGTTAGGACAGAGCGTCTCCGTGAGAGCTGTTGTGCTTGGGGAGGGTGAGTTTGGGGCAGATTAACTCTTTGGACCAAGGACCATGTGCTGAGGGTGATGGATGAGAGGGTCTTTCCTTGCTCCCGACTGCTGCTGATGTTCTGGGTGTGCTGGTGGCAACGGCACAGTCCCAGTTCTGGGTGTGCTGGTGGCAGTGGCACAGTCCCAGTTCTGGGTGTGCTGGTGGCAGTGGCACGGTCCCAGTTCTGGGTGTGCTGGTGGCAGTGGCACGGTCCCAGTTCTGGGTGTGCTGGTGGCAATGGCACAGTCCCAGTTCTGGGTGTGCTGGTGGCAGTGGCACGGTCCCAGTTCTGGGTGTGCTCCCAAGGGCCAGGGGACAGCCGACTGGGATGGGAACTGGGTCAGGGTGTGGGGCCTGCACCAGGGTGTTGGTGAAGCAAGAGCCACCTTGTTTGGTTCAGCGTTTCCATGGTGGGTCACAGATGTCCCTCGCCTGGCTGGAGCGCGGGGCTCCCTCTGCCCTCTTGGCATCTCTGGAGGGGGGAACCAGGACCTGTGTATCCCCCTCTCCAGTGACTTGTTCTGATTTTCAGCCCAAAGGGAGTTGAGCCGGAGTCGGAGGGGAGGGAAACACCCCTTAAAAATTGTCGAGGTAATGGAAACAACCTTAAACTATCATATTTCACCCATAACGCCATAATAAAAGTAACAGGATAATGATTTTTTTCAGTCCAGATATTAGAGGCCCAGATATTGATTGGTTGTTTCCCTTGTCGTTCTCGCCTCTGATGGAACTGCATTTTTTGACAGAGAGTGCAATAAAATGTACAGTTTCCAATTTGAGAGCCCTATAAATGTCATCTCTACATGCACGGTTACAAATTCTTCACGAGGTTCCTCTCCCTCCCCTCCCTGCCGAGGGGGTCCCGGGGGACGGAGGAACGCTCACCGGCTCCCTTCCTGGAGGAGAAAGTTGGCGGTGCAGCCGTCCCAGTTCCGTTGGGGGCCGCAAAGGTGAAAAGCTGCTTCGTTCCCGGGAGAGCTCCGGTGGGGTTAGCAGGACTGAGGCTGCAGAGTTAATATATCGCGTAGCTCTCAGATTTATAGATTCTGGGGCAAATTATCAAGCTTGCCACAGCCCCTGGTTGTTCAGAGTTGAGGTGTCAGGAGCTCCCGGTTTGATTCCACTGGGCAGAATTTTATTTGTGATGGTTTTTTTCTGAGGAGAGCTCGGTACCTTTGGGGCAAAGGTCTGAGGAAAAGCTGCAGATTTACAGGGGTGTCAAGGGAGAGAGGCTGGGTGGTGGTGTCTGGAGTCACATAAGTTACGTGAGTCCTTTTTGCTCCGTGCTCATATTTTGGGGGGTCCTGTTGGTTGAACGCCTCCATCGCCCGCCCCGTCTGGGTTTCCTCGGTTTACAAAGCCGGGGTTGTCAAAGGAGGGTAAAAAAGTGAGGGCTTCCAGCATAAGAGATGAGCTATCTCCTGCGGAGAGAAGCCCTTAGCAGCTTACCTCGGGTATGTTTCAGGAGGATGCAGCCCGAGTGCTCTCACGTTTTGGGGCAGCAGAAATGCTGGTGCCATCGCTCCGCGTGCCCTGGAGACGGAGAGGAGAGGGGCAGGCGGGGTAAGGGGCAGTGGGTGGCAGGTCCTGGTAGGGACGGACTGGCCAGCGCCGCTGCATTTCCTCCCCATCAAGGCTGTTATTGCCCTTTTTTAATTTTAGTTTTAAATCCCTGAACCAATTTAGGGCTGGAAAAGGGGGTCGGTTGCAGGTGCCTCAAGTGAAGTAGCTGAAAGCGGGGGAAGGCAGAGCGGCCTGATGAATGAGCTGCTCCTCCGCTGCAGAAATAACAATAATCAGTTTTATATAAATCTCTTTCCCACAAAGAGGCTTGAAACCATCAGCTCCATCCCCAAGGTGCAGGGGGGTACCCCGGTTTGGGTAATGAGGGCAGTCACCTTCCATGAGATACGCTCGTGCCGTGACCTTCCGTTAGGTTTAATGCAACCTTTTTATTTATTTCCAATAACTCTCCAATCAGTCAGCACTCTGCCAGGTTTCCTCTAACCTCAGATCACAGTCTCATAACCGGTTTTGGGGCTTTTATTGGTCTCCGAGGTAGCCAGAGCCATTAAGCTCAGTGTTTTGATTTGATGAGAGACGTTTCAAGGGTCTCAGTGTCTCCCTCACCTTTGCCTAAACATTTCAGCCCTATCTCTATGCCGGGAATTGGGATTGCAGAGCCCAGCCCTGCTGTTCTGCAGCTCCCCCCCTGCCAGGCAGGAATTTTAAGACTTAGTATTAAAGGGATGCAGAGCTGGCACTGAAATTTGCTTTTTTCTCCCCATTTTCGCAGAGCGGGTTACACGTGGCTCATGCCAAACCCCTAATCGGGGTCTTTCCCCATCGGGGTGCTGGAGGTTGGGTTAATGTCACGAGCCCCGCAGCCAGCCTGGATTTGTAGCCCGGGACACAACTGATTAACCACATTTGGTGCTTTTTATAATAAACTCCAGATCTATAACATCCTGGATTTATCACTTAGTGGGTATCAGAGATGTAATAAGCAGCAGCTTCTTTTTTGGACCTGGCATTCTTTATCCAGCCCTGTCACTTTCTTATATTTCCAGAGGTGGGATAGAGCCAACGCGATCAATACTTTATTTTATCTCCTTTTACCAATAATTTTTTTAATCATAGTGTGTTTCTCTCATTCCCCCACCTTTGGATAAATAATTACAGCGAGGCAGTGCTGCGTTCAGCACTTTTCTTTGAGAAAAGTCTGCAGAGGAAAAGTGATGAAGTCAGGAGAGGGGAAGGGCAGGAGCGTGCTGGGCCACCCGCTCGCCTTGGCATCCCCACCCAGCGCCAGCAGGAGCGGGGGGCTGAAGGGGCAGCTACCCCAAAAACTACTGCCAAGTGTCTTTACCGACCTGCCAGGGCTACCGGAGTCCCCGGAGCCCCGGTGGGACAGGGTTGGGGACAAGCTGCCACCCCTGCCAGTGCCCTGCCAGCCGACTTGCAGCCCCCAGGATGGGCTGAGGGTGGCTTGAAGGGACTTGGGACCAGGGGAGGCTTGGAGAGGTTGGACTTGGCCAGTCTCAACTGGAGGACACCAAACTGGGAGCTGGGAGAGACCAGTTTTACCCCCAGGTCTTGTTTTAGTCCCTAGTGCCCAAATGTATTTTCTCACCAGTCCTCTCCAGGCTTTTTTAGGATAAAATGCTCCAGGGCTGGGACCAAGGTTCCTGAAAAGCATTTTTCTGTGTGTTAGACCAGCCCCCCATCTTCCAGCCTGCCCTGTGCTCCTGGGCATCGCCCGCAGCCCAGGGGACACCCCGGTTAAAGCTTTCAGAATTCACTCTTATTTCTTTCCTACGCTGGGTTCTCAGCACAGAAGGAAAAACCTTGTCAACATGGTGACACGAAGGGAA
>JANHFX010019916.1:0-16191 GCA_027560015.1 Chloroceryle amazona
TTAAATTAATTGTACCATCCCTCAGCAGCAGAATTTCATCTAGTAATTCAGCAGCTAAATCTAAGTTAACTGTTCTGCCACAGAAGTAAAACTATTAAAATATTTTTATCTATCTTAAATAAGGTCTGCCCTCTATCATGTTCTATGTATGATAAAGTAAATCCTGTGCATAGTTGTTTCATTCTTAAGGCTTTATTTCATGCATTTTTCATTAAATCATCAAGACTTTAATGTTTTCCTAGAAGCTGGTTGCTATAGTACTATTTATATAGTCCTACAGTGTTATTTTAGCTTACTAAATAACTTTCCCTCAGGCAAGTAGGATCAAAGCAGTTTGTGCTTTAGTTATTGTCAGTAACCAGGACAGTTGCTATCTGAGTCTTTGCTAAGCAATGATTTATGATGTTTTGCCTGAAGTCACACAGGATATCTTTGTCTCTGGAGATGTGGGGAACTCCCTCATCACTTAAGACAATCTCCAAGTATTGTACTTTAAAATTATTAGCATCTGCATACTTTCACTCAGGATCAGTATCTGGAGTTAAGTATCGTGATGAAAGCTCTTTGTGATTCTCTATTTTCGCACAGTTGTTTGTTCTAATAAGCTAACTTTTGGTGGATGAAATGAACAACAAGATTCAGAAAGTTAATGAGTCTAAAGGAACATCTGTTAGAAGGACCTTCATTATCATACATTTCCAGGGAAATGAGAACATAAGGCAAGACAGAAGCTGATAAAGAGCCTGTTTAGCTTACGCAAATGAATAATGTGGCCCAGGACAAAGAGGAGCTTTTCAGTCAGTTACTAATAAGTATTGCATTGTTTTTGGCAGTTAACCCCCGATGTTAAACTGGTGTCAGCTCCATTGTTCTGTCTTTTTTTTTCATGCCGGTGTAATTTATTCATCCTGGCAGAATCCACTTTTCCCTTTATTTTTCCAAGACACTAAACCCAATATATGTTATCTAGTAGGCTTAAAAAAATACTCATCCCTTCACCTAGAATGTAAAATGGTTACCAGTCTAAAGTTCTTAAATCAACTTTGTGCCATTCTTTAGAATATACTGAACGAGCAAGGAAAAAGTCATGTCTTTTGTATTAGGAAAAAGAAATTTCAAGGTTGTTTGCATAATGTATCTTTTTATTTCTTCCCCTTTATGATCAATTGTGGTAGTTAAAAATGCATTTTGTATAAGTGGTTCTAGACACACAAAACAAGCTTTCACACAAAGGCACTCTGAGATGAAAAAACAATTGCAACAATACTCCTCACACAGTGAAACCTAAAGCACATTTATTAATCACTCAGTCCCAGATTTAGTATTTTGAAGCTAACACTTTTATTCTGACATGGCAAACAACATATAATGAAGTAAAATTATGTCTCTAGACAGATCTGGTATTTGTAATGAAGAGACAGGAGTCACTCTTGAAGTTCTCATTGATGCTAGTTCTCCATTTTAGAACCAATTGACTTAAACGTATCTTTATTATTTCAATAATACTAAGCTTCTGAAAATTGGCCAAGTACTTTTTTTTTTTGTTTGTTTCCCACAGACTAGACATTTTAGGAGAAGTTTAACAGAACTAATAAAAAGAATTTCAAAACTTGAGCACTCTGAAGTGAGGTTATGGTGCATTTTTAAATCAGTTTTATCCTAGGGGCAGTAATGGTATCTACAAATTACAGCTGAAAAAAGAGAAAAGTATTTTTTATCCATAGCTTGTACTGAAGAGATGCCTAAAAATGTATCTTGAGAAGTTCATGGGATGTTTTTAACAACTTAAGATAAAGCCTGTACGTATGTAAATTGACTTTGCATCTTTTGACTGTAGCCAGTATTCTAAGGTGGAAAGTTGATCTGAGATGGGGGGAAATGTGGCAAAGAATGGGGATACCTGGAAAGATGCATTTATGTATAGCAAGACATTCAGTTACCTGTAGGCATTCATGTGGTTTAGAAGGTGGCAGAATGCTGATCCTTTTCTGTGAAGACTAAAAGCCTCCAGTCTCTTCTGGTGTTCCTCACCACCAGCTGCTTCCCTTGGATCTCATCATTGTTCTGATTTACTCCACCCTTAATTCCAACCTTGAACAAGCTCCCCATATCCAGCTTCTGAGTCTAAATATTCCTTTAAGGTTAAACAAACCTATGTGAGTGGTTTCTTTTGTTGTCATATGCTATAGTAAAATTGTTCCCATTTGTTTAGAAGGTGGTTTAGCATACCCTGGCTCAATGCTTATAATATCTTTATGACCAGCCTGATCCATTTTGCTTCATTTTCAGAATTAGATATGCTCCTTGATATTAGAGGCATCAAACTCTTTCCAGGGCGGTGTAGAGCAATTAAAGTGAGAGTTTTCAGGCCAATTATTTGTTGATATTTCTCTGCTCTGCTGAATAATAGACTCAGATGATACCACTTAGTGGTAGCATTATCACAGTACACTGCCCTTTCATTTTCACTTACATATAATTATTAAATCTTAAAGTAATTTTAATGATTAATTTCAAAATTATTGTAGGCACATGCTGAAAGAATGGTTGCTTTATTATTAAAATAATATTTTTTTGCACTAGATCCAATTCTATCTTTCATAGTTTTAAAAATTGCTGTTACTTTTCTAATTCTTGAAAAAAAAATGTTTTCTTCTTTTTCCAAACGAAATTACTTAATGGGATTAATGACCATGTAAGCAATGTACCACATCTGATAATTCATCTTGAGAATATATTTTAGTCGGTGTAATGAAATATTGCTATTCTCCATGCGAGAGCAGAACCAGACCGGCAATGTTTTCATTTAGTAGTGGAGTTACTTTTAAAGCTCAGATTCAGTTTCAAAAATATTTAATCAGATTTTGAAATTTTTACAATCTCAGTAGTTATGAAGTTTCTGTAGTGGTTGCAGTTCCCTTCCTGTGATAGTTGTTCATTTGGAAATCTGACTATTGAGTTATAAGAGAGTTCAAGTCTAGCATTATATTTAAAACTCAATAGTAATGATTACTTGTTAAGCTCTGTCATTAGAATAAATACAATTAGGTAATGGCTGCTACCAAGTGCTAAGTTTTTGTTTAAAATCACATCTCCCTTATGTTTTCAATAAATAATATGAATATAGTGTGTCAGAATCTGGAACTCATGACAATGCATTTTACCTGAGTATATGCTTAGTCACTTAGGAAATTGCTGATATGTGGATAGATTATTGTGTTTTGAATTTAGAGATGTTCTTTAAAGGCAGCAGATAAAGATTGTGGGAGGGCAAATGGACACAATTCAGTATTTCTACTCTTAAGTAGTATTCTGATTTGCAGCTTAAAACATTTCCAGTTGTTCTAAATCTTTAGAATTAAGCAAACATGGACACGTATTGGGGAAAAAAGTATTTTATTAATTTATAGTAAACAAATATCTTTTATGGTTTTTATGTTTTCTTAGTTTCCCAGAGAACATAAAACCATATGCCCTTAGTTCTGAGCAGGTTTTTCTCATTGGGGCATTGAGTGTCTGCATTGACTGCACCACCAGATTTCTTTTCTACCAAGCCACAACCTTCAGCAAGACTTTGGGTCCAGAAAATAGCAGTTGAGCAGTAGTTGTAATGGCTACTTCCATTTTGTTTTGAAGTAAAATTAGTTCTGCAGTTATAGGAACAAGCATCCTTTTAATGGATATTAGTAATTTACAGCCTGTTGTTGTTGTCATGTGTGCTTTTTGTTTGTTTGGATGCATTTTTTTTCCTGCTGCTACCTGGATGGAAATTCTCTTGTAAAAAGGCATGATTCCATTGACATTAATAGTAGTTCAGGCATTTATACCTAGAAAGAATTGTATCCTTTTTACTGTCAGTTTATAGCAATGGTGATGGTGTTTTCTGAATGCAGACTGAGAATTGTAATAGGAGCTGCATTATATAGCTAAATGCTTTCTGGTTTTGAATGCCTGAATGCCTCATTCAGATTATCTTTTACTCTTCATCAAAAATTAACAAATTACAGTATAAACTCTCTGGACCATAAACCCCTTCTTTCCTTTGTTTTCACAGCAGCTAATGCAGAGAAGTCCTGGCTCATGGCTTTTAGGCAATATACTGTATATAAAAATAATAACACAATTAAATTCAACTTTAAATTGAATAGATTATCTGCAGTCAACATCTGTGGTGAGGGGCTTTACCTCTATTAACAGACATGTTAGGTGAAATGGTAGCTACTTGCATTTTATTAGAAGTATTGCATTTCTCTTTCGTGAAATTTGCCTTCACACATTGCTTCCCATTCTGCTACTGCTATTAAGGCAAAGCTAATAAAAAAGAACAAATGAAAATATATAGCGGGGATCAACAGAAATGTTAATCATTTGGTATTGCTAAAATAAGTGCTGATCCATTATTGGAGTCAGTCTACTCCTTTTTCTGATGCCTGCCATTGTATCAGTACTCTAGCTTTCAAAATAAAGAAACCCCGATGCTGATTTTTATGCTAGTTTTACACATGTTCACATGCAATTTTTTTATTTGCAAAGATGTGAGGAATGCCTCTGTGGATCGTTATTTGTCCTTTATTGCTACAATTTCTTTAGTATTACTACATTTCACACAAATTACTCTGAAGTATGCAAGCCTTTCCAATTAAATACTGATTGTCCCACAAAATGGGTGGTACAAGGACACGCCATCCATGTTACTGCCATGTTATTTAAGTTTTTTATACAACACCAGGATGTGAATGTGACTCCAGTATCTCTTCCTTCTTTTCAATTTATTCCACCTTAACATGGGGGCCATCCACACTCCCTTCATGGCAGAGTTCCTGCACATTCCCAAAATGAAGGTAGATGCACATTAATCTTTTTCTCAAAGTCCATTTTTTAACCAGGACCTGCTTTTGATTAACACATGCCAATATAAGTAGGCATTCAGTCTGATTGAATCACTTTTGTCTAGTAATACTCCATGTAGCACAACCCCTTGATAACTACATGTGTACTGTGTTTAATTTTGTGGCTAAAAGCATTGGTAGAAATTAGAAATTCTTATTTCTTGCTTGGATGTAAAACCAAAGTAATTTTTTCCACCACTTAAAGCAGTGAATTCTGACCTAACATCCCTCATATGTTGTGTTACTGTATCAGCCTTGGTCTTGCTAAAAAGTAAGATGCTGTTACAATGTGGGATCATATACTGAGACCTCTCTTCTTAAAGGAATTTGCTCATGGTAAGGTGTGGGATTGAAAAGCTGAGATTCTGAACTACTGGCTCAAGAGATAATCAGCAGGCAGATCAAAAACATGAAGAATAAATTGGAGAACAGCAGTGATATGCTGAACTGTTATCAAGAGCCATGGACCCTGAATAAATGTTTCACAGGATAATGTCAGAGGCAAGTATCATGTCATGTTTAAGAACATGTCCCAGTTGGTTTCTGTGTACCGTAAGTGGTAGATTTAAAATGCTTGTAGCTTTTTAAAACATTACAATATAAAAATCAGTGAGTAGATTTTTACTTATCCCATGATATTATGTTTGCCTTTTATTGAACATGTCCAGGGAAAATAGGACTAGACTGTCTTGCCTACTTGAATAAGAAATAGTCTGTGCTTGTGCTAGTTCTAGGCTTGTATCTGGCAGTAAATTAATACATGAAATATTTGTTCTCAGCTAAATTGCTTTTTAGCCCCTTTTTGACTTCAGATTTTATGTGCCACTTTAATAAGAGACATCTACCTGTACATATATTTATTATAGTCTTAATTTATCTCAGCATTCTATTAAAATCCACATAATTTTTGCCCCACAGCTAAGAGGAAAACAGATTAAATTTTCTAAAATGTTGTTTTCTTTGGAGAGTTACTGCTCTGTGTGTTTATGTGTGTGCATTGAACAATATTTACTGCTGTGGTATGGCCTGTGTATGAGTCCTGGGAAAAGCTTGTAATCCCAGAAATCATCTGTATATTTGCAGTGTATTTATTTCCTTTTTGAGGATTATCCATGAGTAGGAAAACGTTATTACAAATTTTTTTTTTTTTTTGGTTAAGTTGCAGAAGAAGGGAAAATTTTAGCTTTTTTTCTTTTTGCTAGTGAAGCCATTCTTATGTTGGTGACTAAGTAAACTTTTGGTTTGTTTTTTTTTTGTCTCTGCGTACACTACCACTATGGTCCCATAGGCAGCTCCCAGGTGGGGTCAAACAAAGGATGCTTTTCTTGCTGTGTCTATTCCTAAACTGAGAGAATAGTTAGTGGACCAACCTGAAGAGCATACCCCCGCCGAGTGCATGTACCATGGCTGCCTCTGCATCATGGCTGTGGGAGGCCATCAGGGAGGAGGAGGTGTGAAGGAGTGCAGAAGGAGGTCTTCCTCACACTCATCTGCCAAAAACTGAGAACAACTGGTCTTTGAGGAAGCAGGGCAAAGAAAGACTGCCCTGAGCAGGTTCTGCTATTACTGAAGTGATGAGCAACACCATCCCAAAGCTCTCTATCTGAAGGAGAAGAGAAAGGGGAGGGGCATTATAGCAGAAAACCGTGTTACTCTATTATCTACTTGGAAGGTGGGACAGAAGGAATAGCATAGGTTTCTGAATGGAGGACAGCATGGTTCAGAGGGATGTCTCCAGAAGCCCCGAGCTCCCCGTGGCTGCAGCGCTGCACCCAGGCAGCAGAGCGGGGGCTGTGAAACCAGGACCTCGCCCAGCGTGGTGGAAAGTGCTTCCTCCTCACATCTCTTTTCTAAGGGTCATTAGCTGAGAGATGTGGTCCTACTTATGAATTCTCTTACATACATATTAAGTATGTTTTAAAGCAGCTACAAGAGAGCTGGACAGCTGAGAAGCAATCTTGTAAAAACTTCCCATTTATTTTTTGTTACTGCTTTTGCTTTGCATGAACATTCTTTTGGTCACGATCTTTCTTGGTAGCATTCCGCAATGATCTGACTCACAGTAGTGCATTATAATAAGAAAATGGGTAGTCTTGTATAGATCAGTATGTGCTGGTTTTATTGACAATAATGATGAATGTGTAGTTCTTCTATTTTTCTAAATCCCTAGATTTTAAATATTTTAAAGTATTTTAAATGTATCTGTCTTTCTTTTGGATAGGTTGCAATTATATTTTTTTCAATAACTGCATACTCTATATTATATATACTCTACATTTCCCTAACAGATTCAGATATGTTCTAGTTTAACATTAAAATGGAAATAATCATAAGCCACACAGAATTGTACAAGAGCTGAGTTAAATCCCCAAAGTCAGCATGATCAGAAAGAAGGGTGAAATGTCAGACCTGGTGTAACCCGCTTCATTATGCCTCGTTTTCACAGTGCTCGAACAACAGTGGATGATCTTAAACATCATAATTGAATAATTATGACTCAGGATGTTTTGCCTTAGGGCATAGTTTCAGCTTTTCCTGATGTGGCAAATAATGTTCTATGTCATTTTGCATTAAGAAACACAGTAGCCAAGCTCCATATTATGCACTGGTAGTTTCAGACTAACAACACATAATTGTCTGTGGTATCGAGTTAAACACAGCTCTCCAAAACCACCTCGATGGAAAGCAGGCAGATATATAAGGAGACTTTCATATATAGTAAGTCTGCTTGATGTCTGCAAACCTTTGCATCAAAGCCTTGTATAATTTTAGCAGAAATAGCAATATGCCCACAAGTAATGTGCAGTTGTTTGAGGTGTTTGTGGCGATTTGGTACACAGGTTGGTTTGTTAATACAGCTATGAATTGGACCTTTTATTAGAAATTGTATGAAAGTGTTAAAGTAATCTTCTGTATTGAGCACGTCTATATACAGTACCATTGCTGATGGCATTTGGTTTAAACGAGTACATTTACTTTGAGAAATGCAGCTGACATCACAGAATGTATGGTGTACAGTGAGGTTTTGCATAGAGACTCAGTCTTTGAAAAGAAGTGTAATTTAAGTCCAGGTGAAGTAGTGTTAAATGTTCTTTTCACATATCATATATATTTAACTGTAGGTCCAGCCTCTATTTTTGCTTCATCACAAAAATAAATGACGTGCTCAGGGAGTGCTAGATCTCATTACATCACAGCTTGATTCTTCTGCACTGCTGGTGAGTTTGCCACTGGCAGCTGAGGTGACATTAAATGAGTTTGCTTCTGGAGTAGAAATGCCCCAGGAGAGGAAAATAGGAGAGCTGATTTGTACAGCTGAGTCACAGCTGTCTATCTGTAGTTTGTATAAAAAAAAAACAAAAACAAAAACAAAAGGGCTAAAACATTACTGGAAGTACAAGATTAGGAAAAAAAAAAACAAAACAACAGAGTAAATGCAGTAGACTGGGTGTCACCTCTCATCTTTGTTATGTCTTACCCCATGCAGTTCAGTTTTGTTTATTTTGTTCATGTTACTCTGTGATGTACATTAGGATCAGAAACATTTCCAAATGACTTCAAAGTGTGTATTGAATAAGTAATGTCACGGAAATGGTGGCAGTGCTCCCGATGCTAAATGTTTGTCATTATTTTTACTATGGCTAAATAGGATATTTTTATTTTCTAAGTATTACTTGATCTAAATGTCGGTTTTGTATGAGAAGAGAGGTATTTCAGGAAGAATTTCTAATGAGTGGATGAAAATTTGATTTATTTTGTTTTGGGTCAGCTGAACATTGATCTCTGAAATGTTCAGAAGGCAGCTTTACCTTCTGAAAGCTGTAATTCCTGGTAGCATGAAGTGTCATTTTCCATCATCTGTGTCTAGCTCCAAACCTGGGTTACATCCAGGTAAAATCTCTTCCCGTGGTTCAGATGCCACAGTTCTGTACTGTGTAGAGCAAACATGATCGATTTCCTCCATCTGAAAGAGTGCATTTCTATCTATCACACTTGCTGGCTGGGGAGCTTGACATTACTACTCACAGTCATGTACCACTTGAGAATGTGTTATATGGTTTAGCTCTAGTTTTCCCCCATCTTTGCTCTCTGTTTTCTATTGCTGAGTGAGTTGACACTTCTTTTTGTAGAAGGGGAAACTGGCTTACAGAAATCTTGGCTTGTCTATCAGATTGAAGCCAACATTATTCTTCAGGTGACTTTCCAGCTGTATTACAAAGTACTGTTCACTCAGCGTTGAAAGCCTAATATGCATTGGAATTAAATAGAATACACAAAAATTGGGGCATATGTATGTAAATTGTTTTCATTTGTTCTGTGTAAGCCTTACTTTGACTCACTAAAAAAAATAATGTTAAGTATGTTACACCTAAGGCAGCGTTTGATGTTTGAAACAACCCATTTTACACTGTAGGAAATAATGTCAATATCCTGCCATTCTTTTCTACTTGTAGTTCCAGTAAATGCTGGTATAATTATGTGAACTGATGTCACCATTTAAATACCTGCATATAAAATTAAATTCCTATATATAAAAAATATTCAATGTGTATTTTACATTGAGATGAATATGAAGAAAATTTTAATTTTCTAATTAGACCAAATAAAAACTATTTTGATGCACAATATAGTTAGTGGATAAAAATGTAGAAGCAACAGTTTTAATCCATGGGACTTAACTGTATTTTATTTATTTCTAAATACCACAGATTATTACTTTTTGCAAATCTCTCTTAACTAGTTAAATATTTTGTTATGTTAATACTCGAGATAAGGTGAATCAAACTGTAAAATAATTACAGGTCTCTATGTTGTCTGCGTGTGACTGAATGCAAGAATATTTGCAGAAACAGAGCTTAAAATTTATCAGAAAAACAAATCAGAACTTATCATTAACTGAGAATTAAAAAATGGGTATTGTTCATGGATATGCTGTGGAATGCCATCACATTTATTTATCATATTTGCCACAAAGGAAGTGAACATTTGAGGAAAAGGAAATTGTAATTTTTGCCACTTGGGTTTAGCATATTCTTTGCTTTTGCTTTTCATCATTATCTAATTCTGGTGTACGTGATTCTGGTTTATCATGCCTTGTTAGTCCGAGTGACACTAACTCCCTCTCAGTTTAGTTCACATTATGTTTCACATTTCATTTACTGAAACTGGGCAGAATGTGATTAGGGAAGGACCCGATTTCTGCTGTGCACATCACATGGTTAGAATGCAGGGACTTAAAAGAATAATTCAGATACTTGGCTGCAGTAAGCCTTGACTCATTGAATATAAATAAAAAAAAAGAGGAAAATGTAGCTGAAGTGTTTAGTGTACATGAATCTCCACTCCTGCATCTGTGACTTCCAATGACTTTTTTTTTTTTTTTCACTCAGGACTAATTCAGATGCAAACACAATTTATTTCTCAGTTGAGCATTAAATTATATAATCTGTACTTTTGCAATCAAAGAAGCCAGAGTTTTTAAAATAAGACCATATTTTAAAATCTGTGCTGGAGTTTATATAAACTGTCAGAAATACTGGGTGCTCAACAGGTCAATGGGATCTATTTTATTTTCACTATAGGGAGACTAGAGCTAAGAAAACATTCTAAGCTATAGATTTTAGAAATTTGCTTTTCTTGAAAAAAAACCCCAACAAACAACATAAAGACTGATAAGTTTTATAATACAGAAGAACAGATATTCTCTGAAACTGTTTTAATTGGTATAGTCACTATGTACCTAAAAAGTTAGTACAGCAATGGAAGATTGCATTTATGGGATGTGACTGGTTGCACTTTCAAAGACAATAATTTAATCTACCCCATTTTAAATTTATTTATTTTTATTGTAGCACCTTTTATTGCACTTGCATTTAAAAAGCCATGTTTAAAAATCTTTGACATCTTTTGCCTTTAACGTTGCAGAGAATTAGGTCAAAAATTCCCTCCATCAAAGATTGAGAAACTCAGAAATGACTTCTGCCTGTAGGACAAGAATGAATGCACGTTAGTTTAAAGGCCAGTGAAATATAACTGCAAGCAAATCTTTCCTGCTGAAATCATAACATTCGTTCATCAGAATTGAAATGGAAGAGAATCAAAATGCTGATAAATTACAAGTCAAGGCAAATACTGGAAATTGTTTTCAAAAGTATTTCTTTTTCTTCCCTAATAAGGCTGTAATCTTACAGTCAGTGGTTTCCAGGTACAGAAATATCCCTGTATGAAACTAAATTTGTTAGCATTATTCTTTCCCACCTTTTCTGTTGGAACATGGACAAAGGAGTAAATATTGAATGGCCATTATGAAGTATTTATATAGGGTAGATTTTTGTATAAAAGAGTTGAAGTTACACAGAAGACAAATCATAACTGATGCTAGTCTTTCAGACCAAGCTGCCTGTGTTGATTTCTTGTCTGATTCCAGAATGGGCTTTCCAAATTTATACTCCACACTGCAGTCCTCCTGCAGTTGGGGCATAAGGAATAGCTGTATTGAGCAAGGAAAGCAAGATTTCCTGGTGCATAAGAAGCTGCAAACCCTTCCTATATTACATGTTTCAATCTAACCAGGTGAGGACAAGCATCTTTCTCATCTCCTGATGGCATTAGCTGAGACCACTGGGACCTATTACTAATGTACTCAACTCCCAGTACCAAATAGTTTGTCTTAAGCACTGTCAAAGCATTGAACACTGAGAAGAGCAAGAGCTCTCCACCAATGCAGGGAAGACTGCAATAGAGGCATTAGCCAGAAGATTTTCATGTAGTAGCTTTAATGACTTTGGTATCCATGTCTTTATGTGTGGCAGGTAAGGATCAGTGAATCCTTTCAGATTGTCACATCCCACCACTGCTGTTGTACATATCTGTAGTCATTCGGCTCATCTTTACTGACAGGTGACTGATCTTTGCTTCACAGAGAGGAATTGCCTCCTCCACACTGTGCTAGCGCTTACCCCCTGTCACTTGTTGTATTGAACCTGTGGTAGATCTAATGTTGAAAGTGATTCATACCCAAAGATAGAAGACTTCTTGGTCCCCAGTTAGATGGGAGAGAGAATGTAAATGTATCTCTGCTGAGGTGAATATCACCCTTAATTCATGTGTGGTTTTTTGAAATGCATCTATTTAAATAACAATAGTTAATGTAATCAAGAAATAAATTTTTCCATGTTAATAATCAAGAAACCAGTACAGCCCCCAGTTAGAAAATAAAAACTTATGTTCAAGGGTTTGAACATTACATCCTGGAACACTTCCCTAAACTCCATATATGTAGGGAAAAATAATTAGCCAAATCATAGTTGTCATGCTGTTTTTAAGAAGCTCCTGAGGTCAAGTCCTTGCTCTACATGCACTGTGATAAATATAGGTCTGTTGACAAAAATAGTTGAGATGGGTGGCACCTTTGACTCATAGATCATATCTTTGTTTTCTTTTGTCTTCCAATTAAGTATGTTGTTGGTTTTTTTCTTGGTAAATAAATCTCAATTAATGAAATTCCATCTGTCTCATACATTATGGTGGTGTAAATTTGAAAGCATTTAGCAGATGCCCATATAAAAATCCATTAACACATAGCAAGTTCCCTGACATTTTAAACCAATATATCTCCAGCTGGAACAAATAACAGAAAACAAGTTCACATTCTTGAAAAATTTATCATTTTTTCTAGTGCAGGTAAGAGATTCCTATGCAGAAAAGGGCATATTGTGTAAGAATATTAAAATGTCTTTTCAGTCTTGTAAGAGTAAAGTCATTAATACATTTTGTTGTATTCATGTGTTCTTTATACAAACTGTATAAGGATGTATATAAAAAGGAGCCAATCAAGATTCCAGGTAAAAGACAATACTGTCTCTAACTTTTCACTTAGTATTTATCATTCGTGATATCGGATGAGGGTCTCTAAAAATTAGCAGTCAGATATTCTGATTTACTTGTTTCTAAGTGTTTTGATCTGATACAATTTTTAAACCAACTTTAATAAGACAGTCATAAAAGCCCATTAGCAGTTCACCACTTAAAATCCTACCAGCAAAGTCCAGCTTAGGGAGGAACTAAAGGAATGGGATGACCTTGAATTGCCTAAATCTTGCAATATTTAATTTGGAAATGGGCCATATTAGACAAAAGCAGGTAAAAGAGGTATGCACATAATGCCAGTTCTGTGATGGAAGAATATGGAAATATACTTTTCGAAGTCTGCTCATTCTGGTGAACAAATCATTGCAATATGGACATTTTAAAATGTCTATTTTTGTTTGCCTGTATTAAAAATTGTTCTCTCTAGGAAAAGAGAGAAAGTGAATTCTATATGGAAAGTAGCCCTTTTGTTCTCTTGGTTTCTTTTTTAATATTTATTGTGGTAGAAACAGTAAAGCTGTCTTTTCAACCCTGTTGTGCAAATTCACCACTATGCAGAGTGCTAACACAAGGCCCATTTTCCATTTGAATCCATCTAAGACTCTAAACTTCAGTTTAAGTGATGCACAGTACTTGTGATCATATCCGTAGCAAAGGGTGAATTCTTAATATAGAAAGTTTTTTAAAGTGGTATCTGTGTAAGGTTCTTCAGTGCCTTTCTGTGTTTCACTGTGATTTAAGTGATTACACTGTTAGTGCCTTCAAATAACAATGGCAAATTCAAATTTAAAGTCGTTGGTGGGAAGGCAAATTCTAACAATTTACTGATAGTGATTTTCCTTTAAATAGCTAACCTATGTCCTAACCACAGAGTTATGATAGCATTCCAGTAGTGTACTCATCTATTTTAAGGATTTAACTGCAACGGTAAATCTCAGTGTAAGGCAAGATGTGTACAGAACAGTGACTGTAGAAAGGCAGTGACTGCAAGAATGCTAAAAAGATATTTAGCATATTGCTTCCTTAAATGAGGATGGGGGTTGGCAGATGAAAGTGACTGAAAAAAATTAAATGTGGCTGGAGATTTTGACCCAGCTGAAGCATCTGTCCAGAAGAGGATACCATTCTTGTGAAGTAAAAAAGTGCTGTGCTTCCCTTCGACTGTGTCATTGCCACAATCCTGTACTTGGCTGTCCTCTCTCTTGTAAATTAGAATAGATGAAAGCTGTCAAGCCAAGCTAGTGATGGAGGCTAATTTGGTATGATATAATTGATGAACTCTAAATCGTCCCACTTCTCTCTCTTGAAACAGTCTGACTGGAGCTCAAAATGCCAGAGTGCTTTGATTTACACTCTCTGTCACCTTTATATTGAAAGTCTCAGTGTGGCAGCAGTGAGAGATTAACTTCTTTACAGTATTTTTTTTCCTAATCTATAGAGTACGTATGCATGCACACAGAATGGCATAACCCTTAGTAGGAACAACTGGGAAAGTTGTATTTCCTTGTTTGCAGCTGGATTGTGCATAAATTTATTATCAAGATAGAGTAACAACTTGTCTTCTGCTGCTACAGATCTTGCCAAGGTGGATCTTGGAATTAGTGTTGTGCTTCTTGTTTCAGAACTGCAGGGGTAGGATTAGGGTGTTTAATACTTGGAAATTTGCTATCTCTGAAATTCTGATGTTTCTTAAATATTTTAGGAGATTTGACAGGTTCTAGTCCCTTTAGTAGCTTACCAATTCAACTCTTAAAATTAATTCTTCATTAAAATATTGCAAGCTTCAGATTTTGATACTTAAACCCAAAGCAAACTGCCTTGGTTTCTTGATTATTTTCAAAGATAGGCGATGGTCAGTAAGCTTGCTTTCTTAGGTCTATAGCATGAGAGGAAAGCTTTGCAATCCACTTATTGTTCAAGAATTCTTGAGCAACTATTATTAAAAGGTGTAATATCTCACATCTACTAAATCAGTTGTTTCAAATTTAGAAACAACGTGAACAAAGGAGGACTGCTTTAATTCACATCATTACTCTGATCAGACAGCAGAACTGCATCTGTTTCAAAGCCGTTCCCTCCTCTGCACATAATGAGTTGGCTGTGACCACATGCCATTCCCACTAGCAGTATGTGCCAAATTCTTGCTGACCTGAATGTACTGGGTATGGTGAGCAAATCTGTGAAGTTTGGAATATTTCTTTGGACAAGCACTCAGATTCCAGATCAGTATCCTAGTTTCTCTGAAAGTGCCACATGGACAGAATTTGTTATAAGCATATGCCTATGACACACCTCAGGGGTGGAATACCATCCAGAAGGACCTGGACAAACTTGAGAAGTGAGCCTGTGTGAACCTCATGAGGTTCAACAAAACCATGTGTAAGGTCCTGCACCAGGGTCAGGACAACCCCTGCTATCAGTACAGGCTAGGGGATGAAGGGATTAAGAGCAGTCCTGTGGAGAAGGACTTGAGATATAAGGAAGAAATTTTTTACAATCAGAGTGCTGAAACACTGGCACAGATTGCCCAGGGAGGTGGTAGATGCCCCATCCCTGGAAAAATTCCAGGACAGGTTGGACAGGGCTCTGAACCACCCAGTCTAGTTAAAGATGTCCCAAAATATTCTATAATTCTAGGATCTTCTGTATGTTTTGAGTGACTTCTATTCACACTTCCTGATCCAGGGTATAAAAAAACCTGTGGCTTTACTAATAACTCATAATTGTGGTGTTGATGTGAAAAATACTGGGGTTTAGAACTTCTTCTGGATGGTGCAATTGATATAAAAAAAGCTATCAGTGGCAGGATGAGCTTCATGAAAAGGGAGTCAGGTAACCAAGCATTACAAGCCCAACTTTCTTAAGGATTATCTAGAAGAGCTTTTCTCACTCAACACAGCAGAACAAGGTAGTGTGGCCTGCCCATTCAGCTTGTAATAGCAAAACTATTCAGCTCTTTATACTAAGGATTCATGTAGATCAGGACATTTCCATCCTGAGACAGGCAAGACTACAAAGTATAAGTGTACCTCTTCTTGGTCCCTTTTGCAAGGCAGTGAAAATGATGGTTATTTTGCTTAATACTTTAAGAATTAAAGCTTGAAAGCATTTCAAGGCATCAGTCAGTCATGGTACATCGCTAGTTTACCTTCCTTAATGGTAATGTCATTTGTACTTAAAGTACCTTCTAAAGTGCCACTTTAGAATAGTTGTATAATTGGCAATGATGCTGCACTTTAAATGTTTCATTTACATTGTCACTTTATCAGTGTACCGGTAATCTCAAATAATAGATGGTTTTCAAGAATTAGAGGTAATAATAAAGGTAAACTTCACCTTTGCTGGAGTACAGCCAAACATTACTGCTTGGTATTTTTTATTTCTCTTCTTTCATTATTCTAGGAAGGCAGTAGACTTGTCAGCCCTGGCCTCA
>JANHFX010019927.1:0-22329 GCA_027560015.1 Chloroceryle amazona
AAGACCCTCAAGAAGCAGCCTAAGCATTGTGGCTCTTGTCAACAAGATCCTGCAGGAAAAATGTAGGACCGTGAGCAGCCGTGTCCTTTAGAATCGGAGAGTATCGGTCAGAGAATCGTTTAGGCTGGGAAAGACCTTTCCGAGTCCAGCCACAATGCCAGCTGTAAGGATTTTTAGAAGCCTGAGCTTGAGTCGTTCCATGAAACTACTCCTTGTGATTTATTCGAGGGTTAATATTCGTTTATTCCTAAGAAGATGCAAGCAGAACACTGAAAATAATACAAAAAATAGCTTTAAATCAATATGCTTAACAATGATTACTGGAATGTCCTGGCTGCGAGCAGGGTGTCAAGGCTTGTGGAAGAGGCATCCTTCCTCCTGCAGCTCAGCTGGCTCCTTCAGAGGTGGTTGGCGTGCCGGGTGTACCTGTCCTTGGTTAGTGCTCGCTGGCAGCGAGGGGCAGCCATGCTTGGAGGTGGCGGTTACAGTAGTGCGAGTGGAAAAGAGAAGAGGACACGGCAGATGGAGGGAGGAACTGCTCGTGTACATGGGCAGCAGAGCTGGAGTCGAGCTGCCCATAGCGGAGTGGGAAGGCCCATCTCATAGGCCACAGGCACCCCTTTTGTGCTGGCCTTTTACAAGTGGAGAATGAACCCTTTAAGTTTCCAGACAGAGGCCCACACCTCTGGAAAGCATCGCTAATGGAAGCGGTGCCAAAAGCGATGCAACTCCGTCAACTACACCCTGCAGTCCCGTGAGCGTTTGCCTCGTGCAGCTCTCGAGCGGAGCTGCGCGTGAGCATCTGCTCCCCAAAGGCTCCTCGTGGGGCAGAAGGAGCAGCTCTGGACTTTCAGCTGGTGGGACTAAGCACACAAAGTAAGGAGCTGCCGGTGACAAGGTGCAGGCGGTGGGCTGTTGGTGTCTTTGGCAGGGGGGTTAGGCCTCGCAGCGCAGTTCTCCGAAGGAGACGCTGAGCACGGCAGCTCAGTCTAACAGCAGATGCGAGCTAAGCAGCTGCCGCTGGGATCTGGATTTATTGTCTAGATATGGGCTAATGGAGCCAGAGAGATGCTTTGTTCTGTAAAATGACGTTGTAAAGAAATTCAGGAGCTCCTGCTCCTGAAATCTGTGGATTACAGCTGTGTCTTGGGCAGAACGTGATGGTTTTGATCCACAGGTAATATGTTCTGCCATAGCCTGGATTGCTTAGTGCTTCTGCAGGCTGAGGAGAAGAGGTTTTTAAGCATATGTTACTCAGTGTATATGAAAGTATGTGTTTCTGAGTGACACAGAAGCAGGGTGCTGTCTGGGGGTGAAGAGGGTGGCTGTGTGTTTTTGCATTTACCCAAAGGAAGTAGAAATACGACAGAAATTGGCACTTTTTTTCTTTTTCTTTTTTTTTTTGTGGAGGGAGGAGGGCTTGGTTTATTATGGTTATTTCTAAAACATCCATCTGGCATTTTTGTGACCAGAGTCTTTTACTGATGGTAAAGGGCTTTTATCTGAGGTTGGTATGCTTCGGCGTTTTTGGTAAGCGGCCCCGTCATGCTGCATTGTGCACTAGCCCCTGTCAGTGTGATTTCTTTGATTGAAAAGCCTGAGCTTAAGAGGAGATCTTGTAGAGCCTTAAAGAAGTAACAACTGTGAGGTTTTACAATAACCTGAAGGTATATTTAGACATTTTAGGCTTGTTTTCACCAGTGAAGGAGAGGTGAGAAAGGGAGGGAGGACTCTGTGCTCCCACTGAAATAATGAGGATTTCTTCCATTGACCTCACCTGGAACAGAATGAGGGCCTGAGGCCGCAGCCATACAGGAGAAGTTGCATCCATGTAATTAAACGTGAAATTGCTTTTTGCCCCCCTATTGACTAAGAGTGACTGAGTGTCTCTCGTTTTGTTGAGGTGGAGGAGATTATTTTTTTTTAGTGGTGGAAAAAATTAGAAGAATTTGATTCTTTGTATTCTGGCTGAGATTAAGACTGTGTTTAGAGGCCATTGGATCAAAGCTGACTGTTTAAATCTCCGGGATAGCCTGAATCCTACTGTGGAAAGATCCTGGCACACGTGCTGTGTCTAAGCACCCCAGCTTTTGTGTTGGGCTTTGCATTCCAGCAAAATCTTGACAAAACTGAATAGTCACAGAGAACAAAGTTGCAAGTTCTGTTATTTTGTTTTAACAGTGTAATGTATCAGTGCTGTCAGTATATATTTATGGTTTTTATCCACATGTTTTATAACGGTTTTGCTCTGATAGTGAGTGTTCAGGGTTTCTTAACTTACACCACTGTGTCCTTCCCATATTGATACAACCGAAGCCTTTAATTCAAAACATAAATGTTGACAAGCTGGTTTTATTCTAAAAGAAGCGTTCACATCAGAAATTTCACTGACCTTTTAGTTAAATTGACATAACTGCTATAACATTTTGGTTTTTAAGCACGTTCTTTCTAGGTGCATTTCTGTACCCCATGTAACAAGTGCAGGAGGTGGGTAATAAACCTGCACGGCCTTACTTGGTTATTTGGAGGAACATTCACTTAGCTCTTTTTTTCCTTCCTCTATTTTTTCCTCTCCTTCATTTTATTTTATTTTTTTTTTTAAGAAATTTTACTTTGAGATAGACACCAGTTTGGAAGTACATCTTGACAAAGTACCTTGTGCTGCATGGCATTCTTCTGTCAGTCATTCTGGTATTAAAAGACTAGGGCAGGTCATGTGCCTCATAGGAGAGGACTTCTTAACCAGGTTCTGCTCCACATCCTTGCTATGCCCTCTCTGATGTCCCTGCAGGACTGTGAAGTGTCCTAAGGAAGCAGTAGCTTAGGGTGATGTGAGAAGAAAACATGGGCATGTGTGTGCCCTCTGGGTACCTTTGTCCTCATAGAACCCTGAGGGCCTTTTGCAAATGGGGCATGAATAGATGGACTTCTGAAGCTACGTGGGTAGCTGGCTTCTCCCCCTGGTCTGCACAGCTTGTGTTCTCTCTGGGTGCAGGACTGAAGGCTTGGCAGTAGTGCAGTGCCTCTTGTTGCCTTCATGGTCCTGGGCTGTAACCGCTCCCCCTCTCACTGGAGTTGTTTCGGCCTTTCCATCTGTGTGTTGAACCTTTTCCATTTAGGGCAGATTCGGTCAGCTTGATCCAAAGCCTGTAGCAGCGGATACGTGAGCTGTCTCATCTCTAATAGGCTTTGTGTGCCTCACCGAGAAACTCGGGGGGGATCAGAGGTCAGTGTTTATTTAGAAGTGTAGAAGAACGTAAATATACCTTGGCACAGGTAAACAAGGCAAAGACAATTGTTTAAAACACTCTTGTTCATTTTGTTTTGCCTTTGGAGAGGCAGATAGAGAATGTAGTAGGAGCCTTGTTATGCTTTAATTTAATCAGAGCTGGCCTGTTGTAGTCTGTGAAATGCAGACCCGCGCAGATGAGGACCCAAGTGTGTCCTCCCTCTGCTTTCCTCACCTGCAACCCCTGTAATGGGGAAAACCAGCGTGGCTAGGAAAGGGAATGGGATGGGTGAATGTAATAAACAGCAGAAAGGCACTGGAGAGCAGCATTCAAAATATGAAATAGCAAGTTGACTGATGTATTGTAAGGGTGTAGTGTTGCATGCTTTTATTTCCTTCAGTTCTTGTGGATACAGCTACAAGAAGGCACACCCACACTGTTGTAAGATTTGTTGGGTTTTTTTTATTTTATTTTGATAAATACATAGCTTTTCTCAGTCGCTTGAAGTTTAATTCTATTCTGTGCACACCAGGAAATGCATACTTTACATCAAAAATTATTAGATTTCTGAAGATGCATATTAACACAAGTTAGGGTAGCAGGAACCTTGTCTGTTTTAGAAACATGTCATCTTGCTTACTCTTCGTTCTGCTGTCTCTTATCCCTTCTCTTTTATCCTGACCCTTTTTATTTTTTATTTCAAGCAAAGTGTGCTACACAAGTAGAGACTTTAGTCGTAGTGAATCTCTAATCACTGTTACCAGCAGAAATGTGTGGATGCGGATTACTGGTTACTGTTTTGTACCAGGGAGTTACTGCATTTCAAGCATCTACATCATCAGAACAGGTTTGTAATTTTATATAATGTTTAATGTGTTCTTTTGCTCTGTGTCTGCATTTTGTTTCAGGGCATCTAGATGATGATGGGTTGCCACATGGATTCTGTACCGTCACCTATTCATCAACAGACAGATTTGAGGGGAACTTTGTACATGGAGAAAAGAATGGCCGTGGCAAGTTCTTCTTTTTTGATGGAAGGTAGGCACTCTTCGATTTTTCTCTGGTATTCTGCCTCCTGCTTTCAGCCATACGAAACTAATCTGCATTGATTGTATGCTGCTGGGTTTCAGGATAAGCTTTCTCATTAAAAACTGTAGCTGGAAGGTTTTCTCTAGTGCTGCTGGAGCTATACCTTCATGGGCTTGGGGGCTTTGTATGTGATACGGTGCCTGGAGTTGTTTCCTGGGGGGAGAACACAGTGGTGTGAGGTCTTTTACACTGTAAAGTTGTGAACTAATTAGAGACCATAAGAACTGGGATGTGGTCAGTGCTATAGGAAACCATGCTGGAAATGACTTGGACTACAATGTTCACATCCATAACTGCCGGTGGAGTTCTGTTTGTCTTACACAGAGACTGCAGTTGGGCTGGGAGCTCCCTGTGCCAGACCTCTCACAGGTGTAGGACCTTGGCAGAGGCCTCTGCTTGGTCTTGGAAATCATTTAGTGGTTAAAGGGCTGAGTTAAATATGGTTTTGTTCTCAACGCTGTCTAATCCCCCACAAGTTGCTTGTGGCCTGATTTGTTTTTGGAAAAGCCCCCATCGTTTCCCCTCTCTTCACTGGGAATTGCGACAGTGGAATTGGGCTGGTCTGTGCCTATGCGTGTGTTTACTTCTCAGGTCTTTGCCATGAACACCTTGTACGTCTTCCCCCAACTGCAGCATTTCTCTCTGCAGTTGCTCAGAACTTCCTCCAAAGGAGCAGCAGATGTATAAAATGACACGATTCTTCATGGTTTTGCAGCTGTCGGTGGCACTATGAATAGCAGCCGTTAAACTGATAGTCGTGCCGGGTCTACTCTCCTCCTGCTCAGTGAACTTCTGAGAGGAGCAGAGGTATTGTGCTGTCTCAGTGAGTCAGCTCCTTGTCTGTACTTGCCTTTGCCATTGCTTCATACTGGGGATTGCGGGTTTTTTTCACTGGAAAGATAATATATTTATTCAGTTATGCAGAAACCGATCAGGCCTCTAAGCCTGGATGGAGAAAAGTCCCCACTGTTGGTAATGGTCTTATTTAATCTTGTGTGAGTAACTGAAAATCGGTACTGCCCAGCAGCTGACCTCTCTGAAATAGCCTTTTTTTTTTTTTTTAAGTTGGCACACAGTGTCTCTATGGACACATGTACATAATACTTCTGTGCTGGTTGATGATCTCAGCAGAGCAGTTGCTGATTGTACAGTCAGAGAAGCTGACCCACTATTTTGTTTGTAGGGCTGCTCCTCCAAGTAATCCAGGGTACAGACAGTGCTCTGTGGGAAAACTCTGACTGCTGCTGCTGAGCCATTTCTGTACCACTTCTGTGTTGCCAACTCTTCTTTTGAAAAAATACAGATCATTTGTAACCCTTTAAAAAAAATTAAAGTAGTTGGCTACTGTATGGCTGCAGGAACTAGCAGGATGAAACTATGCAAAAATAGGTTGTAAAGTGCCTTTGGAAAATAGGATATTTTTATGAACTGCCCTAAGCTTGCTTTACTTGAGCTAAAGCAGCCCTAAGGGAGCAGTGGCTCCACTTACCAAAGATGTTGCTATTTGCCCAGCTAGTGAGTTGCTCTCTGGCGGATGGTTCAGGTGTCGTGACATGTTGCAGGAGGAATGACATGGCATAAACCAGGACATGCTGTTTCCATTAAGTCTGCTGTGGGCAAGGCTGAGTGTTTATGAAGAGACATGAATCCCCAGCACTCCTCCAAACACCCCCCCCCTTAGGGTAGCGTGCGCTTCAGTGCCGCGGGGCAGCTGGGCAGCTGGTTCCAGCATTCCTGGAGCTGTTTTCCTCCCAGGCTGCTGGTGCAGGCTGATGGCGGAACTGCTGTAGGTCTGTTGTTTGGGAATAGCTGAGTCCTGTCAGACACTGGACTGGCAGCACTGTAAGTGTTGCTTTTTTCAGTGTTGGGAAATGGGATCAGCTGCCTGGCTGCCTTGTTTGCCTCAGTGAAAACTTTTCCCTTTACTGGAATAGCTGCTACCTTCCTGTTCATGATTTAAGGGAGTGGAAACCTGGAATGAAATACCAGTTGTTTTTTCCTCACCCTTCAAAAATGCAACAAACCCCAACATATTCTTTTGGAGAGGGAAGTTTCACCTCTGGCATACTCCCTGTTCTGGGTCGTGTACTGGAGCTTTCCTGGTGCTCGCGCTTGAGGGAGTGCCCTTCGCAAACCACTCCGCACAGTAACTGGGAGCACGAGAGCTGTGTTTGGCACTGGGCTGCAGCCGCTGCTCTCCCGTTTCTGGAAACAATTGTAAACAAACATCTCCCAGAACACAGCACAGAGCACTCAGAACACTTAGTTTTAAGGAGAAGTGTTGAGTGTTCCCATATAGAAGGAGAGGTGGTGATCAGGGAGTGAGGGATGAATGGATCAGGGTCTGTCGATGTAACTTAACACACCTGGAAGGGTATTTCTGTATTTCCCCCCCTGCTGCCCCCAGCTCTTATCACTGGTTAATTTTTTAGGTAGTGGATAGCCTAGATCCTCTCTAGGCCTGTTGGATAAGGGGAACATGGTACATCTGATGAATCTTGACTTTTACGTTATCACAAATATGATAATCTGAGAAGGGAACCAGATAAATATAGGTTAGCTTAGGGTTTGTGTTAACAGGATTTCGTTTATGCAAGGCAGTAGCTGTTTATTGCTCCTTGTGCTGGTCAGGTCATAGTTACATGTATCGTGTCTGGCTGCAGACACTGTCCTGGGAGAGCTTAAAAGGGAGAAAAGAGAAGTAGGGACTGGGGTGGAAGTAAACTGAAAAGACATTTTAGCAAAACAAACTTTTTAGGCAAGGTTGAAAGACATGGAACTCCTTCTTTAGTTATCTTTCTTTTGACTTATTTAGATGATATGAGAGTAGAAAGATGAGGATGTTTTGAACATTGCTTGGAATTTAATACAATGAAACAAAACCCGGAGATTTGACTTACAGAAAAACAATGGCTTTTTTTCCAGTGCTGAAGCATTTGTGTAGTTGAGCAACTTGTGAACTAGTATCAGTAAAGGTAACAGGACAGTGTTTCGGTCTGTCGCATGGCACAAGCTCAGGGTGGCAGCTTCTTTCAGAGAGTAATGCTACCTGTGGACTCTTGTGTAGTGCCAGCTACAATGATCTGTGATAAACTAGAGGAGAAAACTGTATCGTTTGTAGTCAAGGAAGTGCACAGATTTCTGGTGGTTCCCTCATTTGCTCTGCTCCTTCCTGGTGCTGTAGCTGTCTGTGCAGCTCTATAGCAACCTGGATTGAGAAATTCATCTGATTGATAAGTAAAACAGCTTTCCTGACCCTTCCTGCTCTGCATCTGCTTTCTGTTGAGGCTTTTACTGTAGTTTGTTTTCATATCGAAACCTCAGCCAGCTTGCCAAAGTTACGTAAAAACAGAGCAAAGCTTTAAAAACCAGAAAGTTAATTCTGAGAAAACAGTCTTTCTGCAACTCTTGAAAAATCTGTTTTGTAAAGCTCTTTAAAGCATGTAGAGTCATGTGCTCCCAGACCTGTTTGGGCTCATACCTCGGACACCTGCATCAGAAAAGCATTATGCAGTGCAGTGTGTGTGCTGCAGCTGGCTGCTAGCTAAATATGCTGGGGTGAAAGCTAAGCCATTTGTATCTCCTTATGCTGGTTCTAACCTGAGAGAGAAATAACCGAGTGAATCTTCTTTTACAGTTATGCTTTCATTCTGTGCAGTTTCTCTCAGCAGCCCTTTTCTAAGAACAGAAGCAAAGCAGATGGCAAGATATTAGTGTGACCCTTCTAAAGGGTTTGTGAGACAAAAATGAAGTGAAATGTTTCTTTGTTCACATCCAGGCACAGCACTGGTTCTGTTTGACAGGCTCTGTTCCATTTTCATAGAAACACATGAAAAATGGCAGTGCTTTTAGCAAATCTGGTACAGGTTGCTGCTGAGCATGTGGGTAGGGAGCTAACACTGCACTGGGAGCCAGTTGCAGTTTGTGCCCTGTTGTGGTCCAGCTGCGTGACAGTTCCATTTCATCTCACCAGAGATATGTCAGTAAAGATCCAAATGTAACCGGTAGAAAATCCTCCAGTGAGAGTAGCTGGCTTGAGCAACAATTTATTCTTTGACCATCAGCGTCAGTTTGCTGCTGTGCTTTGCTACCTCAGCCTCTATAAAAAGCTCATCAGTGTAATTTAGAGGAACGATGCTGTGCCCGTGTAGCGCACCCTGGTGAAAGGACAGCGTAAGTTCTTCTCTGCCTTTGGAGGTCCACCAGTAACGTGTAGAATGATGAGCAGAGGAACTGGGTTGTGCTGTGCCTCATCTCATGGCTTTCAGTTATCTTCCCAATAGTCTTCCCCTGCTGTTTTCTTTGTCTCTTTACCAGCACCCTGGAAGGGTACTATGTTGATGATGCCCTGCAAGGCCAGGGAATCTACACCTATGAGGATGGAGTGGTCCTTCATGGCACGTATGTGGACGGAGAGCTGAACGGACCGGCCCAGGAGTACGACAGCGATGGGCGGCTGATATTCAAAGGGCAGTATAAAGACAACATTCGACATGGAGTTTGTTGGATTTATTACCCGGTAAGGCTGACCGCCTCCTCTCTCGTGGCAGAATAGCACTGGTTTGTACCTTTCTCTCCTCCCCAGCTGAAACAAATCCCCGCCAGGTCCCAGCTGTCCAAAAGTCAACACACAGAAATCTGGGCGGACGATCTGTACATTCCGATTTTGGATAGTCCACCATCCAGGGAAACCTTTTCAGTGTTGAATGTTTGCCCAGCACCCAGCGTTCAGCAAGGCTGAGATGCCTCCACCATTTGCACCTACCAGGGAGCCCAGCCCCTTGGAAGTGCATTTATGTGGATCTCCTTGGGCAGGGTGGGCCGGTGACTTTGTGCTGCTTGCTGCAGGTGAGGAGCACGGAGCCACACAGGCCACTGCAACCTGCTGCTCTTAGTGAAGTTGGAGGGGAGACGTTGTTCCTGAAGGGCATGTTGTCAAATCTGGCTTCACCCAACAAATCAGTGATAACTGGTGTGAGAGCTGTGCCTCTGACTGGAGTGTGGACAAGTGCTTCGCTCATTAAGGAAGCCAGAATTTTATCTTTCTGATGCTTCATAAACAGATACTCCTCTGGAAAACTATGGAGAAATTTTTGGTGTGCTTTTGTAACTATGCTAGTAAGGACAACAACATTTGTAGTGCCTTTAGGTTTTTGGGTTTTTTTTAATTGGAAATCTTCTATTTTAATTCTTATTCAGCCTTAGACAATGCTCCAGAGTTGAACGTTTCAAAGCTGACCTTGTGCTGATGAGGGGAGATCATCAGCATGTAATTAAGCTGCTGGTCAAAATACAATCTATTTCTGTGCTACATATTGGACATACTTTGGTTGCAGATTAATTTCAAATGCTTGCTATTGGCTGTTCATTTTATTTACTGATTGTCACCATTGCCATTAAGCATGTGCTGGAATCAACAAATGCTTAGCGTACGCTGCCAGAAAGGTAGCAGTTTTTCAGTACTGGTGTATGAAATACACACAGCTGACCCTTCAGGTCAGATGCCTCCTATTTCATCTTCCAGCTGCCAGTGTTGCTGTAGCTTCTGGGAATGTGGATATTTAGAGGTGGTTTATTGTTATCACCTCGCCAGGTGAAAGCACACAAGGTGTTTCAGACCTTTGCCATGGAAGCAATTGTTTATCATGGTTCTGTGAGTGATGCAGTGTGCACAAATTTTTACCCAGACGTAAGGGTCACCGTTCCTCCCTACGGTATGTTCACAGCTCTCTTATCCTTGGAGCTGAGCCACTCTGAAATAGAGTCTGTGTGCAGCGATCTTGATCTGAGTCAGTTTGTTTCTACATCACACCTGCTGGGCTTGCTCCAAGGCATTATTTGAAGATGATTCCTTGTCCGTTTTGAATTAAACACCTAAAGACATTAGACCTGTGCTAATCTGTGCATCTCATTCTGCAGTTCTGTAAATAGACCCAAGCTGTGTTGCAGGCAAATCACAGATGGCAAAGCCCAGGGCTAAAATATGGACACACTTTAGAGAGGAAAAGTGTTGCTGATGATGGCTTTGAGTGAACAGTTGCTCTCATTGAATACCACCTGACATCACAGGGGGATGCTGGGACAGAGAAACTATCCAGTTGTCCAGCAAATCTTTTCCTTTTTTTTTTTTTTAATAGGCACAAGTCTTTTGATGTGCCACAAATTAGCAGTGAGAAATGCAGCGTTTTAATTTTTCCCTTCCTCCAGCACAGTATCAACTCAAGACAAAGTTTGTGTGGCTTTGGGCCTCGGTTCACAGACTGTTCACATAAAAATTTTGCTGATTGAAAGGCAGTATTTGTGTCACATGGACGGAAAGACCTCGGCTTTTGCCTATTTCAGACAGCACTGAAAACTCCCTTCATTTCTTTTACCTGTTTTATCCTTCCTGGAATGACTTCACCCAGCTTCTTGTTGTGTCTTGTTTGTCACTCGTTCTCATCATCTCATATACTGCAGCTTAGATTGCTTCTTTAAAAAGTTGGGGAAGATCTTTTTAATTTACCCAAGTTAGTGAAGTGTAACTAAACTCTTCACCTTCTCTGTCTTGCCTGTGCTTTCAGGATGGAGGCAGCCTTGTGGGAGAAGTAAATGAAGAGGGGGAGATGACCGGAGAGAAGATAGCCTATGTGTACCCTGATGGAAAGACAGCATATTCTGGAAGGTTCATAGACGGAGAAATGATAGAAGCAAAACTGGCAACTCTGACATCTGTAGAGGATGGGAAACCTCAGTTTGAAGTGGTACCAGGCAGTAAGTTCAACTAACACAAACTTGTACTCTCGCTACCAGCGCTTTGCTGCAAAGAGCTCTGTTTGTATAACGTTCCCCATTAGAGACTCTCAAGGCTGGCTGTGGGGAGGTGTCTGATAGTGAGAAGCCCTTTTTCTGCATGATGAAGGTGGACAGAAAGGCACGTGGAGTGGTCCCTGTGTTCTGGGAGCAGACAGGCAGTGACCCGTGGGGTGGTGCTGCTGAACCATGCTTCCTAACCCTTCTCCTGCACGCTTACGGGCACGGTCCCGCTCCTGGCACACGCCGTTGCTGTCTGTGCCAGCATGAAAACCTGCCTAACCGTGCAAAGGCTGGCATGGTTATAGGCTTTCTTTTGTTAGCAAAGTAACTACAAGTGGAGAGGGAGGCCACGGTTTGGTTGTAGCTCTGGCAGCTGGGTAGGTGCAAGTGATTGTTAGCACTGTGAATGTTCTGGCATCTGCGTTACAGAGCTGAAATGACCCAGGGGTTGGAGTTAGTGAACTAGATTCAGTTGTTGTGTAACAGTCTGATTCACCAGCACCCTTCAGTCTGCCTAGTCCTGCTAATAGAAACTGGCTGTGAAATGGCTGGCATCAGGGTGGTGCCTTTGACCCGTGTAGCCAGTGCTCCTTCTGCAGGGCAGTGGTGCCCTGGGCCTGTAGTTCTGGAGTGCTTTTGTTGTGCTGAGGCGTACGTGATGTTGCAGAGGTGAGCGGGTTAAGCTGCGGGCAGGGCCATGAGTAATAAAAAACCAGGGACTGTGCCAACACATTTACTGGTTTGCCAGCAAGGATTGTCTCACTCGGTATGAAAGAAGAACATAAAACTCGGTGAAGAGGTGTTGGGAAGCAAATACATATGACTTCTTAATTTTTGAATTGCTCCAGTTGTGATTGAAATCAAAATGTAACTTAAAAGATGGCCTCGGAGGGTACAGCTGTACTTTGTGAGTAGGACTGAATTACACTCTGGAGGGAGCTGCCTTCAGGCAGAACAGATCGTGGGCACCAGGGACGATGGCCTTTATCAAACTTTGTAATATTGCATTTTGGGTTTTTTTTTCTCCCTCTTACTTCACCCCACATCTTAACCTATCTCCGGGATAGTCCTCTAACGGTTGATTGTAGAGTGATGTAAAGATATAATTTGAGCTGTGCCACTGAGCTGCTTATTAGTGTCAGGAAATAAATGACTGTAGCAAGTGTACTTTGTGATTACTGAACATTATCTTCTGGCTGAAGTGTCTTCAGGATTCAGTCTAAAAAACATTCCGTATTTGAAATAGTCCAAGATGTTTTATAATTAATGTCTTGTCAAGTGTTTACTTCTTCATTTTAGAGAGTCTGGGAGGGTCAGTTTTGAGACAGTCCAGTGGTCCTTTAAAGATTGGTAGTTTGAACAACTATCTACATCACCTGTTTGTGATAGTACTGCTACTCTAGTACCTCAAAGGGAAAAGATAATCAAGAAACAGTATCTTACTGAGGACATTTACAGATACACGTCTGCTTAGTACCTTTTCTTGGAAGCGTAACATTTATTTCTTACAGTCGCTGAAATTTAATTTTTGAATGTCTTGATTAAGTTAAGGGTTGCATGCGCTCAGTACTGCCAATTAGTTTATTTTGTTGATTTCTGTTTTCTTTTTTTTTAGGCCCAGTATACAGTTTTGACAAATCTACTTCATCCTGCATTTCTACAAATGCACTTCTTCCTGATCCTTATGAGTCAGAGAGGTAGGCTTTTTTTCTTCTCCTCTCTTTTCATATTGTCCATATTTCTTTGCTGTCACGTATTTGGGGCTTAATTTTGCAAACAAAATTTAAAAGGAAATGTCTGTAGGGGGTTGTGGAATGGGACCTATTACTGCACATCCATCAGCGTTTGACTCAATTGAATCTCCTCCTGATTCATGCATTAAAATGGTGCTGTAGTGGACAGAACACAGCAATACCTTTTAAGATAAAACTAGAATAACTTCTTAGCATTTCAGAGCTGTGTTCGGTCAAGTCCTGGACTCGGCTCATAGCCCACAGCTAGAGCATTCTGAGAAAAAAAGTACACTGCTCGTTTTTTTCCAGATGTGTAACCAGCTGTGGGTTGCAGTGTGCTGCATTCAGTGTCTCGATGGGTGCCTTGCATTGTACAAAGGTTTCTCCTCTCCCTACAGATGTAGCAAAGTGGCCAGAATAAATTGACAAGCTAGAGAAAAGTGAGATACTGTTTGTGACAGCCCTGTAGTGTCAAAACACGTTCCTCAACAATTGTCTTACCGTAGTCAGTCAGTGATACCTCTTCCCACGGCTATTCCACGATTGCACTTTACATGCAGACTCTTAAGAAGCCTTGCTTGGTAGATATCTCTACTGTGGTCCTTCTCTGATACCCTTAAAGGAGAGGAAGGAGAAGGAACTGAGAATGTATAGAAGAGAGGAAGGAGTTGCACTTGGAGGTTTTGAATTACTACCAGCTTTATTATTAACTATTAGTCTTTATGCCAATAGTATTGTGATAATACTCGTTGAAAATGAAGACCGTAGCAGCTCACTAATTCCCTGCCTGTTTCCCCTTGCAGGGTGTATGTTGATGTCTCTCTCATTTCCAGTGCTGGAGAAGGATTATTTTCAAAAGTAGCAGCAGAAGCCAGTACAGTTATGTCCTTTTACAACGGAGTGCGAATTACGCATCAGGAGGTAACGGAGAGAAAGTCTGAATTTTCATTGCTCCTTCTGAAATCTCCTTACAGTAGGAGTTCACTTCCACCCCCTTCCCACCCCTAAGATTTAGTGCAGAGGAGTTTTAATTAAAGAAAGTGCACGTTCATCTATGTGTGTATATAGAAAGAAGTAGTGCTTGCTTGGGTCTTCTTAATGACTTGCAGGAAAAGCTTTAGTTGCGTATCTTAGACTGTTTGCTTTCAGACTGCTGGCAAAGTTGACTCCTCCATGCACACGCTGGATTTTTGCATTGCAAACTAGGTAGACGGCAGAGACTGGGCCCTCAACGGCAACACAATATCCCTGGATGACGAAACGGTCATAGACGTGCCGGAGCCCTACAACCACGCCGCCAAGTACTGTGCCTCGCTGGGGCATAAGGCCAACCATTCTTTCACTCCTAACTGCATCTATGATCCGTAAGTAGAGGCCCGTGTTTTGAGTGGAAGCTGCAGCCTGGCAGGCTGGGCTCACAGGGTGTTGTTCCTGGGCAGCCAAAAGAGGAGCAGCTGGTGGGGCTGGGAGTGGGAGGTCCAGGCTCTGAAGGAGTTCCTGCTGACCTGGGCTGCGTTGGAAACTGGCTGGCATTGCGAGTACTTGATGTCTCTTGGGATTTTCTGTAACTGTGGAGTATTTTGAAGTAAGCAACTGTATTAATTTTGTCATGAACTTGAGGAGATCCCTCTTGATTCTGAAGTGGATAAACACAGCTCTCTAAATCCTAGCTTGACCAGGACTGCACCCCATTTACTGAATTACAGGTGCTTGACCAGCACCATTGACTGCTCTGTCATTTGTGAAACAAGAAATAAGTGTCTTGCTGCTCTGCAGCAGGTGCAGAGCACTAGGAAACTTTTGATGTATACATACACCCGAGAGTATAAATATTTTCTTGTGTCTGTGTATAAACAAACAGGCCTGTGGAGATACAGATGTAGCAAATAGTTTTCCTTCATTAAATAATCCAGCACTCATCTGATAGCAGATTGTGTGATACTACGCCGAACTGTGACTTCTGAAACTACAAAAGGGGCTCGTGGAGCGTGTGACCTGACAGCTAGGCCAACGTGTTTCACTCTCTGTCTAGGTTTGTTCATCCTCGGTTTGGGCCTATCAAGTGTATCCGTACCATCAGGGCTGTGGAGAAGGATGAAGAATTAACAGTGGCTTACGGATATGATCACAACCCCGTTGGGCAAAACGGGCCAGAAGCACCGGAGTGGTACCAGCTGGAACTGAAAGCTTTCCAGGCTGCCCAGCAGAAGTGAAGCGGGAGCGCCTGCTTGGTTCTGCAAACTGAAACAGAAACTTGGATCTATGCACTACCTTTATACTGAAAACTGGACAACCAGGGATTGTTCATGCTGTTGCATCATAACTTTGCATTCTGTGTTAAGAGATAAGTTTCTTGCATACTAACTAGGTTTGACTGTGTTACTCATAGCGGATTTAAAATTAGCTAGCGTTGCACCAGTCTTATCTGGAGAAATTATTTAATATTCTATACAAGATGTGATATTCTTTGGTAGCTTCTGCTTTTGCACCATATGCAAAGATGCCAAAAGACTAGACAAGAAAACTAAAATGGGTATATCGTTCACTTTTAGTCGGCAGACTTAATGTTGCTCTATATCTGCCTAGGCATTATTGTGCAACTGCATTTTGCATATATGCCACTTGTGATGATAACAGTAATATTTTGATATTCTCTAATAGTAGCATAATATTGCCTTTTTAAACCTTTGATCTGAATCTTGCAATAGAGCAGTTTATTTATTAGCATATAGGAGGCTGGGTTTTAACTCCCCTTTCCTCTTGTCTGAACGTTGTTCTTTCTACAAATCCTCTTTTGCAGGAGAAAATCCTTTCTAACTAGTGGAAAGGCTTGTGTGTGTACGTGAGAGTGCTGTGTGTTGGTCTCTGTGGCTCTCTAAATAGTATAGCAACATGTCCAAACCTAATATTTATCTAGCCCTTCCGGCTGGCTTATTTTATTTAATTTATGATTATGACACGCAAATGAAGCTGTGTTTTGCATGAAGATTTTCTGAAGGGAGAAAATGGATTTGCTTTTTGAAGGACTTTCAGAAGTATGTGTTCTGGAAGGCAAGCACATTACTTGCATTAGTGTCCACGAGTTGGTTTGTGTGTTTCACCTGTTAAAGCAGACAGTTCTCAAGGCAAAAATTCCAGTGACGGGACGCTTGGGTCTCACGTGAATTCTCTTAAAGGAGGTGGACGTATTTGAGGGCAGGCTGTAGAACCTGGTTAAGGAGAGCTGTATCTTTTGTTATGTGTTCAGTTGACAAAGAATATAGCCTTGTAGCCGTCTCTTAGTAGTACTGTTCAAGACAACAGTAAGTTACCGTAGTATGAGATATCAAAATAAGATAAAAAGATAGGAAAAGATTGTTTTTGAAAGACAAACAATGAATGTAAAAACACCACTCACTGCTCATATTTAGAAACAGCAGTCAATCCATAGCTTTGTTGCAGCCAGCAGGTGGGGGCTTGTGAATATTCATCTGCAGGGCTGTGTGCTGGGGTTTTTCAGGGGTAGGGAAACTGTGCATTTTTCTTTATTATTTTATTTTCTCAGATACTGTACCGGTCTTGCCTAATGCTGTATCGGAGACAAATAACGGATCGTCTCGGTCTGGATCCTGGAGCCCTGCTGGGACACTGATGCTCTCTTTTTGGGTTTAGCAGCTTAGGAAAAGCTCAAATGCATTTGCAACACTTCTTTAAATGTTCGTAGTTTCAAAAAGTTTGTATATATGTAAGATAAATGATTTGGAAATCAGACCTACCTTTCTATTGCAACACATTTTGGTTGGTTGCTTGAATGGTTGAAAGCGTCTGGCTGTCTGGGGAGCTGGACCTGGATAACGTGTTGAGTTGGTACCTGCAAGTGGAAGGATGAGGTTGCTGTTTTGTGCAGTCTGAGAATCCTTGGTACCTGTGCGAAGTTAGGAGTTACAAATAAGAACCTCTTTAACTTGGGGCTCTCTTCAGTTCCTGTGATGGATCACACATCTTTTTCCAGCACCTCACCATTTAACCTTGCACAAAAGCTACCCTGTGCATGTGCTGGGGGTGGGAGGGAAGGGTGCAGGTAAGCTCAGGGCTTTTTGACACTCTTCCAGCAGTGATCAGAATGTGAGTTTTGACACCACCCATCTCCTGGAGACTCAGGCCCCAGCTCCGCTCTCGTCCAAGGCAGGTGGCTGGCAGAGGTGACAGCTCAGGGACTTGGCCGAGTGTGGAGAGACAGGACTGAGCCTCACAGGTGTCAAAGGCGGGTGGGCAGCACAGCTTCAGCAGAGGAACCTCAAAAAGAAACAGGTGTGTCTTGATCTTTCCCTGCAGGCCCACAGGTCGTTATTTCAGCCACTTGCAGAAAGGGTGCCGCTGGTAGGAGCCCACTGTGCGCAGCTTGGGAATTGTTCTGCCAGGACCATGAAGCTTGCAAAGTTGAGGCTTGTGTTTAAGTGCAGGGAAGAGGAGAGGAGCAGATACGTGACTGAACCCTGCTGTGAATGGATGGTAACTCCTTCCACAGTCTTGGTAACCTGCTTTGGACTGCTGGCTTCTTTGTGCCTGCTAGAGAATCGTGCTTAAAATGTTCTGATCTCTAGTGCTCCTTCGGCTTCATTCCTGATCCGTCTCGGATATCTATCTTCCTCTGCTATCTCCTCTCCATGTGGAGTTGCTTATATTTTAATAGGTCTGTCACTTTTCATATTGCCTGATTTTTGAGTAAACACAAGATAGGTGCTCTTTGCACATCAGGTTTGAAAGTGGCATCCTAAAAATAGGGAAATTCTAGGAGGGAAAAAAAAAGGCACTGAGGTATCCTCTGTGTGTTCTCCAAAGCTGTTAATGTGGTGACAGTCGAGCAGATTCCCTTGCTCTCGAGTATGACTGTAGCCTGGTAGTCTGCCACAGCTGTGGCTGCTGTCTGTTAGCTCCACTGTCCTTTTTCTCTCTGCTGTTCAAATCTATTGGTCCTCCTGTAGATCCCTTCGTCAGAGACCAACCTTCTATAAGAGCTGCAATTATAAAGCTGCTTTGGCTTGACTCAGGACCAAGCCTTTTAATTCTTCTTTGTTTTCTTCTCCTTTGTGGTCAGTTAGTGGAGAAGGTTGGGATGTTTTTTACCACTGGGTAGCAAAAAGGCTCAGAGCTCAGTGTGTCCTCCGGAGGTTTTTGAGAGGTGTGCGTTGGCAACCACAGGTACAAACAAAGGGTAGTTACAGAACTCCAAATAATGCCTTAACTCGGTCAGCGTATTGCAGCTCAGCTTCTGGGGCTCACTAGAGAGCGAGACCAGCCTAGAAAAACTATTCAGTGGTAGTAAGACAAGCCCCGCACCGAAACCTGGGTTTAATTTGGAGCAGGGGAAGCAGGCATTTGCAAAGCAATCCGTTTGAGTCTGGCGAATGCAGCTGACTAGGGGAGAACATGCAATAAGTAAAGAAGCTTCACTTCTCAGTCTGGCCAAAGACCCGTCTGGTTGGCACAGACACTGGAAAAAGAGCCGGTGCCTGTCAGCTGAGCCTGGGTGAGCGGCCGGCTCTCGAATGCCCGTGGTGACTAAATGGCAGGAGAAAACGTGGAATTGCTTCTTTTTCAGGTAGGGATCAGTTCCCAGTGTCTGCCTTTGATCTGCAGCGCTGCACGTGGCTCCTCTGTGATGGGAGGGTTGCTACCTGAGCTCCTTTATGAGCAGGAACCTATATCAGGTTGTATTAGACACTGCTGATTGTCTCTTTAAAAAAAAATAAACGTGTATTTATATCTTAAATGGATCCTTCTGCTACGGCAGCACTGTTTTGTCACCAAGAATACAGAAGCTTAGTTTTCTGGAAGAGCAGTTAATCTTGGAGACAAGAGAGCATGAGAAGTTACAGCTGAGAGCTACCTGCTGCTGGGTCATTCCTCTGGATAAGAGGGAAAAGGGCTTAGGCCTGGGAGGGGTGTCTCAAGTTGAGTCTCGTGCTATAATTTTACTTTATGGAATCTACCAAAATACCTGGGTTTTCTTCACAAACATGAAAAGCCTCCTTTTTTTTTTTTTTTCACAAGTAATTAAAAAAAACTGAACTTACATAAATGCCTGTAAGTCCTAACTGTTGGAAAAAGTCAAAATAAATACATGGATGTGGCTCTTAGCAATCAAAAGACTTTTTCTGCAGTTGCAGCAATACCCCCCTGCTAGGATGGCCTGTGCTTTTGCCCAGCTGCAGCTCCTGGGTGAACCCTGCAGCTCTGGAGACCTTTAGGAGGCTGGCTGCTCAGCCTCATGAGGCTGTGTATTTTGGGAGCACTTAGGAAGCCTTCTCCTTAGCCCACCCTTTTTGGATGCGGAGCTTTCAGCGTTCGGCCGTTAGCGGTGGCTGTGGCTTCTTCTCCAGGGCTGTTGTAGGATGTTGCTGGTGTGGCAGCGAGAGCCCCATTGGGCATTTCTCACCCTGGGACAGGTACTGGGGGAGCAAGGCGGCCGGCGTAGCCCGGCTGGTACGAGGAGAAGTGGTGGAAACTGCCACTCTTCTGTTGCCTTCCCAGTTGGCTGCCCTTGCCCTTTCATCAAAACCAGTACTCACCACTTTGTGCCAGGAACTGTACTGTGTTGCTTCTATTCCCAGAGGCTCCTGTGATTTCTGTCCTCTCACTCCATTCGATGAGTCTTTTTGGAAAATGCTGCTGTTGGATGAGGTAGCGAGTCGTGCGGAGCCAGTTACCTGCTGCTTTGTTTTCCTCTGGCACGGCAGAACTGCTGGAGCTGCGGGTGCCTGAGGAATTCACCTCCAAGCACTTAAAACCAACAAACCAACACAATTGCTTTCAAAACCACATTGCTGAAGTGTCTCCTTATTCGCTGGGGTGCTGCATCAGACGCCACCTCCTCGCGCTCGCTGTTGTACGCCGAGAGCGCTTGGGCGAGGAACTCGGCGCGGGAGCAGCTTTGCCCAGGGGCGTAAGTGGGCTTCACGTTCACCTGCGCCCAGGGGAGAACTTGTTCCTTTTGCTTTGTGTACTGGAAACACGAGAACTATATTTTTGGACAAAGCATTTCTAAGCGGTCTTATAAGGGATTTTTTGTTGTTGTTTTTCTAAATAAAAACCAACAAAGGTGCAAGATTGAGTGCATGTTTACTTGCCCCAGATCAAAGGTTTTGAACACTGAGGTCACTATCTGTTGACTGGACCCTCCTCTTGGCGCTGTCTTCAGGCAATTGAAGCTGCTGCCCTCTTTCTCTACCACTTTTACTGTAACTATTTTTTTTGTTCCAGGAGAGATACATGATACAGAAATTCTAAGCAATTCAATGTTCAAGCCATAAAATCATCAGTGTGGAAAGACCCTCTTCACAGGTTTTAACATATTTGTATGTAAAATGATGTTTGTATGAAATATTTTCATGGTAGAATGAATATTAAAAAAAAAAGTTCCAGTGAATTGTAAACCAAATTTAAAAGGGTGTCTTTTTCTAAGATGCAAGTGTAATTGATTACCGATAAGTAGATGTTTTTATTTTAAAGGGGAGATGCAACAAACAGTCTTTACAATTACAAATGGTCGCTTCTGCTATTCGGGAAAGTATTTATGCAGCATTAGACACGGCTGCCATAAATAATTGCAATAGCAAGGCCAGTCCCATCTTCAGGACATACCTCTCAGCTTGTCCCTCCGTGGTATTGTACAAACAGACCTGTCCCTCCTTTCTGCAGATTTCCTCCCAGAAAAACCTTCCTACTGTAACTGTCCTGAACTTAACTCTTGAGCTAAGATCCAGACTAAAATTGTGTGTTACTTAACAGTTTCTGCTGGGCCTTCTGCTATTTTAATACTCTTGAGCCCATACTTACTGGGTGTCTGTTCTGAAGAACTAAGTGCTAAAGACTAATCCTTGGGGTAAGCTTATACATGCGTTAACAGTTAACCCCGGAGTATTTAACTTGTATACAGTACTTGATAGGTGTTTTATGACATTTGTACTCGAACTATGAGCCTTACTGAACATCTGTAGGTTTATTCATGACTTTTAAAAAATGGATAACTCTAAGAAAGATGTTTACATGAATGCTGATTGCCCTTCCTTTGATGTTATGAATGAGGTTTTTATAGTGTGTTTGGGTGTATGTGCCAGGAAGTAAGAAAAATGTTTCTGGGGAAAAATAGACTTGACAAACATTTGTAATAAGTGAATTTTAAAGATTGCTTTAATTGCGCTATGAAGGCAATGCAGATATTAAAATATTCAAGAGAACCGGTGTCTCCTTGTTCTCTGTGTGTCATGGTTTGGGGCACCTCTGCTCTCTTCTTGCCGCTTGTGCAGGGCGGTTGCTTTGCAGCCAGTTGCTGCCCTCCACTGGGATTTCTGCAGCGGCCCTGGTACCTCGGGGTGGGTGTAGGTGTGTGAGGGCTGCGCTCTTCCCTCGCTGCAAGGGTGGAGAAGGGACGTGTTTGGCCTTGCCCATTGAACCATCACAGTCCTAAAGCTGCAAGGCTGTGTGCTTGCTCTGTGTTTGTGTTATCTCCAAATCGAGCTCTGGGGAAGGTGATGCTGTTCTTTGGCCCAGATGTCTATGAGATTATTTTGGAAATGAGTCCCTGACTTGGTTCTTTCTGGGCTGCCGTGCCACCACAAGATTTGGTTTTCAAGGCCCGGGATATTGTTCTGGGCAGTGGCTTGGGGCACAGTGTATGTTTCCAAAGACCTGGTGCTTGTTTTCAGCATTGTAAACGCATGTCATTTGCCTTGTTGTGTTTGTGGGAGGGTGATCTAGTCAACCTGCCAGGCCTCCCCATGTTTATAATTTAACCATCATCCTCCATATCACAGGGGTTTTAACTATTTGGCTTAATTGTGGCACATATTTCACATTCAAGGATAACCTGTGCAGTAGTGTCTGGGTCCAAGTCCAGACTTCACTCCCACCTTCATCAATACGTTGCCTCATTTCCTTCAGGGCTTGGGGCATCATGGTTTTCACCTTTATGGTGCCAGTCCAGATCTACCTCAGCTGCTTTCATCTTAGTAGCTGTTGGTTGTTTTGATGCTCTTGGTTACGTGAGCATCTACCTCTAACCAGCTTCTCTACCTGAGCAGCAGCATCTTGCTCTGGTCCAGCATCCCAGCTGGGTTTATTGCTGTGCTGCCCCTTGCTCTGCTTCCATTGCCGCAGCCAGAGGGCATTTGCCAGCATCCCTGACTTGGTCTAGAGACAGAGCACTGGCCTGTCTCACTCAGCAGCATCCAGAGCCACCCGGATGGCCTTCGCCTCTGCAAACTGACTCCATTCACCTCCTGCAGCAGCTGCAGCACCCTAGCATGTGGATGCTGCAGGGGGCTGCCTTCACCCAGTCTGGCTGCCCTGTGGTCCCAGACTGGTGTTACAGCCCTTTCCCGGCACCGCTGAGGTGCAGTGGGTTTATTTCAAGAAATCACCGGGTGAATTGGTTTCTTAACCGCGTTTGAAGGGTGCCCAGGCGTGCTTCAGTGCAGCGCTCGGGGGGCCGGGGGTTTCTT
>JANHFX010019928.1:0-38752 GCA_027560015.1 Chloroceryle amazona
TTAAACTGAACAGCAGTTTGAGCCTGGCAGCCACGAGGTTATTTTCTCCCAAAGCTCTTGGGGTCCCCATCTAGTCCTCTCTTCAGCTACTTGGTGGAAAACTTTTCCAAACATGTTCCCAGATTTTCTGGATATCGGTTTCTATTTGATGTGGATATATAATGTATTCTCTATATATTCTATATTCTACATGTATTCTATATTCATATTTAATTAATGTCTGGAAAACACTTTCATACCTCACAGACACTACCTACTCATAAGTGCAGTAGACAGATACATAAATATTTCTAAACCTTTTCTTCCTTGATGTTTATAATTTTCCAAGCTGCAGGTTTTTATTGTTAATAATTAAACTTCTTTATGTTACCTAACTGCTAAGTGATCATTATGATACTAAAATTTCCAAGCTATCAAAAGTGCAGTGGTAGGGAATAAGGTACTGGAGTGGTAAATCTGCAAGCCATTCATATTAGCAGTAACTGTAGTCTAGAGGTTGTTCTATCTTTGCTATTCTTTATAGACAAATTTCATTTATCAACTGTAGTGAATTAATCAGAGATTCACTTTTTTTTTTTTTTTTTTTTTCCATGAAGGTACATCCAGGTAGATCAAACCAATGAATATTCCTTGTCCTTGTATAACAGTATGGTTATTTTTCTGCCCTCCCTGAAATTGTATTTGTGGGATAAGGAGTGTAGAACCTCAACAGCATCACACTTTCTTCTGCTTTCCGTGTTTCTACTGTGTCTTACTCGAGTCTTTGTCTAGCTATTCTGCTCAAATCTATAGCTTCTGCAGTTCTTGTTTTCATCTCTCTTCCTCTTTTCATTCAAATCTATTCAGATAATGTCTGCTGCCACCTTGCTAAAGAATAGAAAGAGTAACCAACTAATGGATTTGGATCTAAGTATGAGAAATGCAACCTTTAAAATGTCTCGGTGCCATTATGATCAGTAACAGAATCCTTTGTTCTATTGCAAAGCAATAAATGGTAAAAAAATGGTAACACCATTATTAAATTATTAAGGGGTTGTAAATACCAAAATTCTCATGGGAATAACTGAATGATATAGACCATTTGTTTAATAATCTTTGTCTTATATTTTTTTCCATTTCATTTCATTTATGCTTCTCAAGCGTAGTGACAAATACCCATCTGACCACATTTAAAATCAATTCCTGTTTGAATAATTAAAATATGAATACATAGTTTGCTGGCAGAGAAGCACAGACTCTACTGCTGCTCTTTATTACTTCTGCTAATTGTTACTGGCTATGTAAATGGTTGGGGATCAGTGGATATTGTCAATCTTGGCTTCAATGAGGTTTTGACATTGTCTCCCATAACATCCTTGAAGAGCAAGTGATGAAAAATAGGCTTGATGAAAGTGAGATGAATTTCAAAGTAGCTGAACAGCCAGATCCAGAAGGTGGTGATCAGTGCTGTAAAAGGTAGCTGGAGGCCATAACCAGTGTTATGGAAATAAACAGTATAGGAGAGATGTGGAGCTGTTGGAGAGAGTACAGCAAAGACTATCCAAGATGAATAAGGCACCGGAGCACCCCATATGAGGAAAGGATAAGAGAGGTGGGGACTGTTGAGCCTAGAGAGGAGAAGGTTCGGGGGCATCTTATCAATATATATATACATAACTGAAGGGAAGGTGCAAAGAAGACAGAGGCAGGCATTTCTCAGTGGTGTCCAATAACAGGATAGTCCCAATCTGATGGACAGGAGCACTCATGTTATTCCTCTCTCTTGGCATTCTACATCACAACAGCAATTCTGAGCACATTTTTCCAGTAGACACATGCATGCACATATGCACACGCAGAGAGTTATTTTTCATGCCTAGCATTTTCTTTTGTGCAGCAGTTTCTTACATTATGCTCAATTAACATAACCTCCAGCCACATCTAGTTGTTATCTTGCAGCCTTAACGTTCGTGTTGGGTTATGCTGAGCTGGCACAATGTGCACTGCAGTTCTGAGGAATTAATTCTAAGGAATTAATATTGGTGGTTTGTGTTCTGACATTATGTCATCATTCCTGGACATGGAACGGTACACTTTAAGCAGCTTCTGATACCTTTCTCATCATTCATGCATATCCTGCTCAACTTCTACAGAACAGGAGCCTATATGTTCTCTGCTGGAAAAGATGCCCAACTAAGATTCTACAGTACCTGAACTGTGCATGTCAGGATCACAAAGAGGTTCATATTTTCTTCTCAGGCTCCTCTGCAGCCAGGAAAGATGACTACTGACTTCTGAAGACTCCCTCTGCCGATTGCAATTGGCTTCAGGGCCTATTGCCCTGCTTCTGTTTTCAGTGAAACTCTTTGATTTAGCAAAGGTGAGGATGTTCAGCTATCTTTTAGTGTGCAGCCATTAACTTTGGTCACCCAAAGGTCTTAATCTTGAATTTTACTGAAGTTTAAATATACACAGGCTTGAATAAGGACACTCCCGAGCAGAGATCAGAGCTTGTGTTTTGCTCTTCAGAACAGTTTTCACACTGAAGTTATTTAAATTACATGCTCCTAGGATGTGGAAATTCATTATACGATGTTTTGTGGGGGGTGTTTTTCCAGTTATAAGTTAGTGTCTACCTCTACTTTTTGCATCCTAGCAGAGGCTTTAAACATACTTCCCATTACTTTTAACTATGACACGTATTTCCAAATCCTGTTTTCTTGAATGAGTAGAACTAGAGCTAGAATACCAAAGGCAGTACCTGAGACAGATGTTCACTTCTGCTATTGTCTGATCCAATAGATTTCAACTTACCAAATCTTTACCCTAAAGTCCTCAGGTACCCGTCCTCAATATGCTTGATCCTTTATGTCTGCTTAAATCCTTTTTTCCCACTTAACCACTCAAGACTTTTGTTGTTGTTGTTGTTTTTGTTATTAATTAGGCATCCATCTGTGATTTCTTAAATCTTTTACTAAACTTATTTTATTTGAACCAATGAAGCACAACTCTCCTTCTATTCAATCAGTTGTTTTTAATTGATCTAACCAGATGCAAGTTTCTAGCCAGTTAGCTAATTCCTTCAGTTAATGAAGCCAGCTGTCTCACAGTCATGTTATTGATCATTTTCAGGCCTAGGCATCTGTTATTTCAAGCATTTTATTTGTCATTTCTAATTGCCTCAGATATCATTACACACAATCATTACACTGTCTTTTTATTAATTTCATTAATCCTGGATATTTTCACTTCTTTTATCACACTAACACTCCAACCTCTTTTTCTTTAAAAAGAAACACCCTTCCATAGGCAGAAAATGTAAAAGCATTGCTTTTCATGCCTCAAATATTTTTTACAGAACACATCACTGTCACAATGTCTGAAAAAGCCTTTGCTTAGTAGGAAGCTACTGCATTTCTGTGTTAAAACAATGCTTCACTCGGTTATGCTTCAAACTATGTATGGCTTTGCTTATTAAACTATGAATTTTTCAGGATAGACAATCTTCTAGCAACAAATTTGGAAAACTTGTTTTTTTTTAATTACTACTAAGGTCCAGAAGAATCTAGAGGAATAATGTTCCACTATCTGGAACACGCCTGAATTTAGGAGACAAGAATGTAGACACCTTCCTCTCATGAAGCTAAATTATTCTGATGACTGGGACGTGAAAGAAGATAAAAAAATTATATTTAATACCTTTCAGCACTTTAAGACCAAGACTACATTGTTGTAAATATACTTCAGCCAGTGCTCTCTGATCCAAAGAATAAAAAAAAAAAAAAGAAAAATACAGAAGGTATTGCAGGAGTAGATGAAATTTTTATAAATACTCAGCCTCACCTATTAAGACAAAAGAATAAAAGAGGAATGGATGGCTGAGTGAATCTGGTTTCTTGCATAGTTATGTCTCAGCATAGTGATATTCATAAGCATTAGAGTCCAGCAACTTGCTGTTTTGAATGTTCAGGATTAATCAAGGATTAAAATTAGCATTATTTATTAGAATAATAAATATTATAGGTAAGAGTGGTATCACAGAATCATAGAATCATTTCATCTGGAAGAGACTTCCATGATCATCAAGTCCAACCTTATTCCTAGCCTTATCAACCTTATTCCTAGCCTTATCAAAACCACTAAACCATATCCCTAAGCACAACATCTACCCAGCTCTTAAACACCTCCAAAGGTGGTGACTCCTCCACCTCCCTGGGCAGGGAGGCATTATGTGATGTAAGGAATGGTGTAGTTATAAAATATTTAGCATGTATTAGTGTTCAGTGGTGCTATTTACAACACATATCGATTTCTATTTCATATGTTAGCCTCTGCATTGTGTCCTTTAGGGAATCCAGATGTGTACTGAAGCAAAATAGATTTGTCTTGAAAATTTTAAACTTCTGGTGTATAGGTCACTTGTGTTAACCAATGTTATTTTCATACTGTTTAAGTGACTTGCCTGCCATTCCAAATCTGCAGTCAGCATTGCCTTGGGTAGAAAGCTCTTCAGTATTTGATGGTATATAATAGCAAACACAACATTAGATAACAAACTTGTTAAAACCTTGTGGTTAACCTTTCCTGTTAAAAAAAATACTGTAAAGCCTCCATGGCCACAGAAATTGCATAGCTGTTGCTGACACTAAAACAGACCATGGTTATTGCTGAAGGCATCTGACCTAACAAAGTTTCATTGGAAATAACAAAAACTAGGAACCTGAAGGAAAAAAATTATGTTTTTATATTGTTTTATGGTGGATATCATATCCAAGAGGTCTTAGCATCCTGTGAGAGTGTGCCTTATTTTTATTTCTTCTTGCATCACTTTCAGTATTGTCAAAAATAAATAATACTATGGCTCAGGGTTTTAAAATTTTTTGCATTACATCCTATTTAATGAAATATTAAACAGAAAACTAATAAAAAATACAAAATTTGTCCCCACCTCCAAAACAGGGAAAAAGTCAAAACACTAAAATTCTTTTTAATTCCTGCTATATTTTTCCTTTACAGGAAAGATTAAAATTTATAAAGAAAAGGCTGAAAAACAAAAAAGTCATTGAGTTAACCAGTAACAGCTGTGCACCTCTCAAAATGCAGAGTACACAAAATCTAATAAAGCAAATACATACAGAAATGCAAATATTCATTTACGTGTTTAAAATTAATTCTGTTGCATCATTTGTAAACGTCTGTGTTTTCATTCACAAAATTTCCAATTATTTGTTTTGCCAGAAAATGTTCACAGAGTGAACTTGCAATTGCTTGTGGATGCTGAATTTTGAACATCAAAGTAGAAAATATTTGCGTTAGAATAATTTGTGTGCTATATAATCATTGAAAAGGAACAAAGTATGTTCTTTATGTGGTGTAAAGACACTATATAGAGGTGATGCTTATTATTTCACAAAACAAAATGTTAAGAAGGAACAGAACAGAATCAAATAATTTTTCCTGGTTTCACAGATATTTCAGAGATGGGGATGATGTCAATAATTTTTTTAATACTCAAAATTTATAAGTCTGCTTTTCATTAAAAAAAAATAATCAGTTATTTATAATAGATAACAGCTATTTATTTCAGACTATTCATACAAGTGCACAAGAAAGCTCTTCACATTAACACAACCAGTAGTTTCTTATACTGAACTAGAGAACAAGAACATTTTTACAAGATTCTGAGTTTTCATTCCATTTACCTTCTTTCTTTTCTTATTTCTAATATTTCTTCTAGAAGTTAATAAATCATGTTGTTGTAGAAAAAGTATGGTTTGTCTTTATACCTGTCATCCGTTTGAATATAACATAAGCACATTTGTAGTCTCTTTTCACAAAGCTTGTAGAAACACTGCAAGAAGCTTTTTGTTTTTCATTTTGGGGAAAAAAGCATGAAAGCTGGTATGAAAAAAAAATCATTGTAAGACTTCCAAATCTGTTTCTTTTTGCTTCCTTGATTTTTGATAACTTTCTGTCCATCATTAAGATCAAAGAAAATTGTGGCAAAAGATTTCAGAATATATTAAGGAAAAAAGTATGTTTTGAAGAGTACTTATTTCCTAACTGGAAAACAGACACAAATAAAATTGTTCTTTTTACTTTTTCTTATTTAATGTTAATTCCAGCTAATATTTTTATGAATAGCCCAAAGGGAAGTGTGCTAATGGAAAAAAACGTGTGGAGCAGTTACATAAGTGTCTCAATTATTTATCTTACGGTACAAGCTTTTTCATGTTGTTTTACTTTTTGAATTACTAATATGAAGACTAATACTAACTGTGTTATCTTTCTGAAGAATCTGTTGCTCTGATAATACCAATGAGGCATTTTCATGAATTCTAAGATGCAAATTTCCTTCAGTTTTTGTCCTTTCAAAGTGCTTAACTGGATGTACTTATCCAAATTATCATTCCATCTGCAACTTCTAATGGCATGGGATCCCTGCTATGGGTGCAACTGACCAGTTTTTAACACTGTTGTATGACTCATCATTAATTTAAATATGTGCAGCCCTGAATACATCTTGTCTTAGACACTTTTCCTTTTGGCAAGGTCTGGGCAGATCCATCCTTTGCATACATGATCACTGAATAACATTTTCTGAAACGCCTAAAATCTTTCTTCAGTCAGTAGAGAAAAAGTATAAACTAAGCATCTCATTTAGAAAATCTGAATCACTCCTCAGCATCTAAATCCTTACCTTTACCTCTATGATAGATACTTCAAAAAGGCTTGAATCTTGACTGGTTTGTTTCAGTATCTGACCAAATGCATATCTCTCCTTAGAGTAACTAAAGTGTTTTTACAGAAAGTAGTATTCTGACACCAAAGACTGGACCATTTTACTAAAATGATAATCTGATCTTTAAAAATTATATCCCTGTCTATAAAGTCAGTAAAGTCTGCACATCTCAGAACAACTATTTTATATTCACTAATCTATCTGTTATCTAGAGCTATAGATATATGTAGATATATATAGAGAGATATATGTATATCAACTACTAGAAAGTAGTTGATATACAATGACTTCCACTAGTTATTTATTTTTATTAATTCATTTAGACCATGGACACATTAATTAATTTACATCATGTAACATACATTTCTTGAGAGCATTTGTGTTTCCGAAGTAACTGCACAATTATTGATAATCAGGGGAGCCATGAGTGGCAGATATACAGTAAAAACTATAAACTTTAATAATTATTTTTGCCGTATTAAAAATTAATATTGAGCCTAATATATTGGAAACTGTATATGATCTTAGAATATACTCTTTTTTTTTCAGTAAACTGCTGAAAGAAACCTTTTTTCTTTTCATGATTAGTTCTTGTAACTTTTCTTAAATACAAAACAGCATCTGCAAATGATAGCAAGAACTTTTTTCAGAGCATGGCACCAAAAGCCCAATTTTTGTTTGAGATAAATAGTATTCTGAAATTTACTAGAATTAAATTGCATAATAGCTTTAAACACATGAGTTTATTGCATTACTGCTTGAAGATTATTTGCTGCCTTTAAGACTTGTTAGCCTTGAATTTTATTTACCATTACAGTAATCTAGGTAGTGATTGTTTTCCATGTTGTCAGACTAATTTTAAGATCTGGCAGTGAATGAATAAAAACTTTGACTATATTAAGGCTTAATCTTCATTTGTTCTGTAATCCAATATCTCCAGAAATTTTAGTGTTTTTTCCATGTTAAATAATAGACAAGATTTATTTTCCTTGACAGCACTGACTTCTGAAAATACAGTTGTGATTCTGTAGTACCACAGATTTTGTTTGTGTTACTTTTTCCTGATAGCTCCTACATCAGTAAGCAGCTTTGCTTTCTTTCTATCTCTTTCTATCTACTTGTCCTTGCCATGTTGCTAGTTTGAAGTAGATATATAAGGTCAGATCTAAAATAGCTAGCTGGGATGCCTCTCTCTATAGTTTGTGACAGCTCAGGATTCAGCATTTCCTCTATAGCTTGGCTGACCAGTTGTGCTTTGCTGGCATCAAGACTGCTCAGATGTTTTGCCGAGAGTATCTGAGTTAGCAATATAGACATAGCTTACATGTATCTGTAATACACAGTTGTTTGTGAAAGAGTGTACAAACATGTCCTCATTGCTGGCTGGTGCAGGGAATAAACATGCTAAATCCTAACTAGTAGCCATTATAAAGACAATAGAATGGAAGGCAACAATATTCTAATTTTAACTAATATAGGAATAGAATACTTTTGTACTAAGAATAAACATTTTAAAAGTCACTTATCTTTTTCTGTTGCTATAATGGTTCCTAATGTCTTATTCTCTGAGCTAGTTAAAGTAATATTTTTCCCTACACATACCTACATGTAATTGAGAATGCTAATGTACTCTCTAAGAAGAAAAAGGTAAATAAAGCAAGAAAGATTGGTTTCCAGTTCATTAGAAACTGTGGTGTAAAATCAATATTAGCTAAATGGAGGATAGAAAAAGTAAAAGTAAAAAAATGTCTCCGAACCTCTTAAAAAAAGTATGATTCATTGGCAACTAAAACCAGAGCATTGTAGAAGTGAGCCAATATAGTAAAGTCATATGAAATTTAGTAGAAACCAATGTTTTTCTTCAGAACCTTAAAAGTCACAATCTATTTTCATAATAAAATAAACAGTGGTTATCAGAGTACCACATCAGAATTATCAGTATATGTCTTTGATATATAAAGGGGAAGGAAGTGGAGAGCAGCTGTGTCAAACAATTTCATTCCACAGTAAAGTTTTTTTAGTTTAATTCCCAGACTTGGGACATGTCCTGTTTCAAGACTATGAGCACCTCCATGAGGTCCTTTCCTTCCATCTTCTGATACAAAAGGAAGAAAACAGCAATTCATTGGCAGACCTTTATGCATGTTGAAAGTTCCTCTCTAGAGCTACTAATCTGATCACCATCAGTGCAAAAGTCCAATTCGTTCTACTGAACTAACAATTTTATCTTTAAAGTTCAGTGTACAGTTAAATACCTGTCAATTTTTGGTTTGGTTTAGTTTTTTGAATCACAATATATTGTGCTGCCATTAAATCCAGGTTGGAGGTCATAAAGTTATGCCCTAAAGATAAGCAGACAATAGTGGCTGAATGAAGGAATTTCTGGGTGACATTTTATTGCCTTTATACAGTGGGTCACAATAGACCCTCGAGACTACTTTATGACTTACGAGTCATAAAGAGTCTTATGAGGAGAGGCTGAGGGAGATGGGGTTGTTCAGCTTGAAGAAGAGGAGACTCAGGGGGGACCTTATCACTCTCTACAGCTACCTGAAGGGAAGGTGTAGTCAGGTGGGGGTCGGGCTCTTCTCCCATGCAACTGGTGACAGGAGGAGAGGGCATGGACTGAAGCTGCGCTGGGGAGGTTTAGGTTGGATATTAGGAAGCACGTCCTCACGGAAAGGGTGATTAGACAATGGAGTGGACTGCCCCAGGAAGGTGGTGGAGTCACCATCACTGGAGGTGTTTAAGAAAAGATTGGATGGGGTGCTTAGTGCCATGGTCTAGCTGATGTCAGGGTGTTGGATCATAGGCTGGACTAGGTGATCTTTAGGAAGAATTTCTTCACCATGGGGGTGGTGAGACACTGGAACGGGTTGCCCAGAGAGGTAGTGGAGGCCTCATCCTTGGAAGTTTTTAAGACCAGGCTGGATGGGGCTCTGAACAACGGGCTCTAGTGGGAGGTGTCCCCCCCATTGGCAGGGAGGTTGGAACTGGATGATCTGTAAGGTTCCTTCCAACCCTAACAATTCTATGATTCTATGATCTTGGAGGTCTATTCCAGCCTCAGAATTCTGCCATTCTGTGATTCTGTGACAGGAAAACTGCAAACTAGTTGTTGGAGTTTTCATATTTTTTTATTTTTTTTTTCAGTACAGTCTTCTGTTGGATTTCTTGATATATTTTGGTTTATCATCCTCAAGAAAAACCTGAAGTTATCTTTCAGGAACAAAATAATAAAGCAGTTTTCACTCAACTGTTGTTATCAGAATATTACTTGCCATAGTAATACTAACATCTGCTTCAAATAAAGCCAGTTAAAGTGATTTAAATGATTACCATTATTTAAAACAAACTTTTTCAGTAGCAGTTATCAAACAATAGGAATGCAAGTTGTGAGCAAATGATTAAAAAACTATAATTTGAGGCACAAAATTCCATTGATTACAGCTGTACAATTCCGAGTAATTTTTTTTAATAATGTACCAGTAGTTATAAGTGTTAACATGAAATATTAAAGTAAATGTAAGCTAACTCCTGATTTATCCAGAGCAAATTTAAAATCAAGACAGATCAATGATGAAGGGTTGACCTGTGTATGTGTCTATGGCCTAAATACCACAGGCATTTCAAGTTCTGATTCTAATATGAAGGTAGAACAGTCACTAGAAATAGAACTTCTCTTTAGCCACTGAATTATTTTGTCACTTGTGTCATCTAGCCTCCTTCCAAAGTAGATAGAGTAACATAGGCAACTCCAGAGGATGATTCATAGTGTCCTAAACTACGTGTCTTTCGTATGATGAATGTTCTGGAGGTATCTTGTTGAGGGACCATTAAATAACTTAAATTGCAGCTTTAGGCATCAAACATTCCTAACTTTAACAGCAAAAGGTAGGTCAGATGAATCATACATCAAATGTAGTCATTTTTTTAAAAGTGCTTATTTTTTACATAGTGACTTTGAAAAAGATTTGACAGTATTCAATAATATATTCTCCATATTTCAAAAATAATTTTCTTTGTAATTTTAGAATTCCTTTGGGAATAGACATGTATTTTTTAATTTCAGCAGAAGCAATTTGTGGAGATTATTATCATCTCCTTAAAAAAGTTAGAGGACATAATTCATTTTTGAATTTAAATTCATTTTTGAATTTATAGTTCTTTAGGGACAAGACCCTAAACCAGAAAAAGTTGAGATTAATCCCTGTTTTGGACCTGGTCTTCACCTGCTGTTAATCACTGAGATCAAGGGAAGTTACGCCTGTCTACCAGATCTTTAGATCTGGATCATAAATCCTGGTTAGTGGCTAGCGGCTAGAGTGTTAGTTCACAATACACCTTTATTGCTTATGTATATTTGAGGAATAGGTGAGATATTTCTTATGTGATTTATGTCTTAACTTGTTTAATCATAGGTTATCATTTAAAATCAAGAAAAACAGTAAGAGCACAGCAATAACAAAAAGCTACCAGAATAATTCTATAAGCAGCTAGCACATTATAAAACTGTGATTTCATTGTTTGGGTTTTCTGCTGCTCTTTAGCAGCCATAAAATAATAGATCAAGCAAAAGCAAAATTGCAGATATTTCTTCAAATCTTGGCATCCAAAGTAACTGAACAATTGATAGATGAGATAATGCTATATGCACAGCATGGAAGAAAAGAAAACACATTTTTCCTTTACTAGTTTGGGGAAACAATAAGGTCACATGAAACATGAAGCATTAGAATCAAATGGATTTTAGCTTTCAAGATTGCCACTGCTGGGAATTTTACCTTAAAATAACTATACTTACAGCAGGCTGTAGGTAATCACAACTTCCAAATCATTTACCCCTTTAAATAATTCACTGTAGCTGTAATCATAACAAAGTTTGGAAAGATAAGAGAGATGAGAAATTTAAATTACAAAAATTTAATAGGTAAAAATATTCTTGACTTCTTTTCTTTTATTTTTTTTTCTTTTCATTTTTTTTCCTCTAAATAGCTCTCTTTCCCTGCAAAATTTAAAAGAAACCCACAGAACCTTTTTTTTTGCAGGGGGGAGCATCTGTGACACATATGGAAGAAATAACTATTTATTATTGTCAAAAAAGAAGAGAAATAGTAGAAGGTTCTGCAATAAGATTCAGTGTTAGCTACAGAGAAAATTGTAAAAAGTGTTAGTATTTTCTCTTTATTTACAGTATCAACACTGGGGCTTATCCTTTAAGATAGGTATCCAAATGAAGATAAACAATTTTGCTTCATTTTTCATCCTTAGTAGGAGCAGTCTTCTTGTGTCAATTCTTTCTTCTCATTTTTCTATCCATTTTCATTAACTCCTGATCAATTGTTGCTGTTTTGATTTATTCTTGACAGTGTTTCTTATGGAAAGTTTTCTGTTTCCTGCTCATTTTGATTCAGTTCTCACACTGACAAATACCATAGTGGACACATGGGACATTCCAAAAGCCTTCATTTGACACAGAAAACACACTTACAAATGATATATTTTTATAGCCCTCTATCCTTCATAGTTGTTCTTAAATGATCAGATGAGAAAATAGGTCATAGAAATTTGCCTGCTATAGAGCTACATAATATAATTAAAACAAAGAAACAAAAAAATGTGTTCCAAATTCATGAGATAAATTATCAAGTAAAATACAAATGCATAGTTTCAGTATCATTTTATCCTAAGTGCTAAACAATTTTCCATTCAATATTCAGTCAGTAAATATAAATATACAAACAGCCAAACTAGTACTACATCTTGGCTCCTGCATCAGAGAACTTAAAAACTGTATAACAAATCATCAAGCAACTTTATCTGCCTAAACATTGAGTATCCAGTTGTGTATTCTCCCTCTGTAGTCATTGGAGAGCAAGGGAGATTTACAGGGTAATTTATATCCTAAATTAGATGTCCGAAGTAGGAAGTAGATGGGATGAGCTAGTCTGTCTTCACTGATTCTAAAGAAAGGCTTAGGTTGGTGTCTTATAGTACATGCATTCGGTAATTTAAAAAGCTATGTGGTACACATGCTAGTCCTAACATTGCTGTCAGACATTGGTTTACCACTCTGCACCGTAACCATCTGCAAGATGGATGCAATATGATCATGTCCCATTTGCAAAGCTGCTCAGATATATGGAAAAGGACTTCTAGGAGATCTTACTGGTAAATTCTGCTAGTCTTCCCACTAGTTATCCATAACTCTCCTACATCTACTAAAAAATGCAATTTGTTCTTTTTTTGGCATGCATGATGCTCTTTTGAAAAAGGATTATTGTAATCTCTTACATGATTGTGGTTGACACTCCTTCAGTTTGTGGTCTTTTCATGGGTACAACACAAGACCTTTTCATGCATAGTGAAGGAAGCTTGTGGAATTGAAACCAGCTAAGATAGACAGGTAGTTTTGAGTTTTAATATTTATAAACTTTAGGCACACTGACATCTTCTATAACCTCACATCCCAAATCTGAAGGCCAGACTTATGCTTAGTAAAAAGAATTTGGTGCCTAGACATAGGATTCACAAAAGCTAAGAGTTACAAGCTACCCAAGATGGGAATGCCAAGATAAGGAAGCACTCTGAGATAGTTATTAAGAACACTTGATATTATACATCAGGAAATAAATATCCAATCCCAGGTCAGCTGTCTCACAAATCCTCTATTCCACAAAGTCTGCAGATAAAATTTGGTGCTATTTTACTCATCAATCAAGAGTTCAAAGCACTTGTCTATGACAGAGGAATCTGGTTTCAAACATTTATGCTTCCTGGTTTGAGGTTCTGATTCAATCAGAAGGTTGAAATCATGTCTGTTTGAATTGCAAATAATTGTCCTAATCATTGGGGTGTTGGATAGTATGCTACAAGGTTGTTTGGAAGCAGTTCTACTGTGTATAAATTATTAAATATTCACTGGCATAGGAATTGGAAGAGAGGTCTCCAGCATCCCAGAGGAGTACCCTAATCATCAAGATATTGGATATCCTAGTATGAACTCTTCTCAGTATACAATTGAAGCTATTTCTCTTTGTATAAATAATTAAACTGAATTTTGGAGTAGAAACTTGTAACCTAAGTCTTCAGTACCCGAGAAGAGAACACCAACCAATATGCTTCACAATCAGGTTTGTCGTTTCTCCTTTGCGCTCTGTCCCATTGAATGTTCAATTATTTAAAAGGGAATAAAACACTCTCATCTGGAACAATTACTAGTCATACTAGAATAAGCAATAGTCTAGATATAAAGATACTGCTTGAATTTTTTAATTCAGTTGTCTTTAGAAATTGGACACATTAGGAAATTCATGATCCTAAAATAACACAGTTTGGACCAAATGAAACCAACTGAAATCCACTGAAATAAAATTTCGTACAGCTCAGGTCTGAGACAGAAGATGAGAGGAGACAAGTGGAAAAGGCATGGAACTCTCCTATAAAAACATCTAAACGCACAGTGATTCTGAAACTGAGGAACAGTACCTTAAGTGGGGCCACAAAGCAAATTTAACTGACAGAGAAGAAAGTAAGAAAATGGAGGCAGAAAATTATTCAAGGGATTGGTTTTTAAGACCAAGCGCCTCTGTGGCAACACATCTAAGAAGGGGGAAAAAACTGCTGTGAAAGAGCCAGAGAGAGGAGTGAGAATATCTTGGGAGGCAACTCTGCACACACCAAGATCAGTGAAGAAGGAAGAGAAGGAGGTACTCCAGGCACCGGAGCAGATTCACCTGTAGTCTGTGCTGAAGACCATGTCACCATAGCAGGCTGTCCTGCTGTGGCCCATGAAGGGTAATGTGGAGCAGATATCCACCTGCAGCCTGTGAAGGACCCCACACTGGAGGAGGTAGATGTCTGAAGGAGGCTGTGAACCCTAGAGCAGGCTCTGGCAGGACCTGTGGACCCATGAAGCCCTCAAATTTGGGACGTGCAGATTATCTGGCAGGACTTGTGACACGGTTAGGGACCCATGCTGGAGAAATCTGTTCCTGAAGGAGTGCACCCAAGGAAAGGGCACTAGAGGAGTTTGTAAAGAACTGCAGGATGTGGGAAAAACCTAGTTTGGAGACATTCATTGAGTACTGCCTCCCATGGGTAGAACCTTGCATTGGAACAGGGAAAGAGAGTGAGCAAGAAGCAGCAGCAGAGGATAATGTGTGATGAACTGATGTTAATCCCAATTGCCTGTCCCCCTGCACCCCTTGAGGGGTGAGGTAAAGAAACCGGGAAAGAAGTTGAGGCTGGGAAGGAGGACATGGTGGTGGAAGGTGGTTTAAGATTTGATTTTTTTTCTCATTACTTTAGTTGGATTTGATTGGCAATAAATTAATTTCCCCAATCTGAGTCTATTTTTCCCATGACAATAACTACTGAGTGATCTCCCTGACCTTATCTTGACACAAAAACCTTTTGTTATATTTTTCTCTTCCCTTCCCAGCTGAGGTGGACAACCTGCATCCAGCCAAGGTCAATCCACTTCATCCAGTAAGAGCAAGGGATATACAGCCAAGAACACAGTAGGATTCTGTAAAGAAATTATATGCCTTTGCACACTTTTATATTTTATTCGAACTGGAATTTTTAAAAATATAAGCACAAAACACTAAGTTTGATTTATTTCAGGGAGAATTACAATGTTTAACAGTCTAAGCTGTAGAAAACATCAGTTTGTGACTATATTGAGATGAAACTTCTCTAGTGCTTTTTGTTGCAATTTTTGACTTGACCTATCTGGCCTATCAAGACAGCTTTCAGAAAACAGGACCTGGCCAACTTCAACATCAAATGCATGAATGCCACTGTAACACTGTTTCAGTAACCAGAGAGTAAGTTGTAAGGAAATTGGCTTATGTAAAAGCAGTGTACTGCTCTTTTACTTAAGTAACTGTGTTTCAGACTGCCTGCCTTTCTTTCTGACCTCACATAATCAGATCTACTAAAGTCAGTGAATAATATGCCACTATTCATTTTTGAGCCTATATTTCTATATTTTAGATACTTCCAGAAGCTTGACTTTTGCAATTTCATGAGAATATATTTGTATCTGACCTGTGTAATTCTCAGTTCCCATTGTATGAGTATATTGGAATTGTGTATGTCAATTTGCTGCAAGGGTTGCATAACCTAAAACTAAACGAGCAGTTGGGTGAAAAGTTTTTTTATAGCATTTTGTGAAGACTGAATATTCAGTAAAGTACTGCAGTGTAGCGGAGTTACTTCTTTACCAATGGGTGATTTTTACCATTCAATTCATAGTTTTAACAGAATACCTATCTTCAGAATTAAAATATTACTTCATTCTCAAAATATAATGGAATGAATTATTCAAGTATGTTGTATAGGTACTCTCAGCCAGTGTAAAGTCAATCAAAGGAATGTTCAAGACTGAAGAGACTTTCTTAATATTGTATTAATACACTTTAGTCCTTTTCACATTCCATGCCTTAACAGGGTCTTGGAAACAATTTAGCGTGTTACTTTTGAAACATATTTTGGAAGTTTTAGGTGTCTTACTGACATTTGCAAATGCTGAAGCTAGCCAACAGTTAAATGGGAAGGATGTCGGCACAGGCCAGTGCAGAGCTGGAAAGAGGAGTTTAACCCAGCTCTAAACACCTTAGTTTGGGTGTTGACTAATACTGTAGTATGGCAGTCCTCCCATTGAGATCAATGAGAAATGAGGTAAAATAACTTTGGAAGAATGCCGTGAAGCACAGATGTTCTTCAGCACTTAAACTATTTCATTCAGAAGTACTTAGGGTATCGCAAACAACTTCAGTCTTAAAAAACTAATTTAAAAATAAACTAAAGTGCAGACATTTGCAGTCTCATCTGTTTATGATATTTTATTTTTTTCTTTATGGGAACATTTCTATTTTAGATGTTTGAGACTATACTATGTTGTTACTTTCATTCACATTTTTCCATATTTACCTCAAGACTGGGCAGGATGTATATGTCTTGCTCACTCAAATGGTACTACAATCTGCTACACAAATTTCTTTGCAGGGTGCTATACAATGAAAATGACTCATCTTATATTTGAAAAGACAAAATGAAGCCTCTGAAAGCCAAACCCTAAATGCAGGTAAAAAAGAGCCATTATAAGAAGAGAAGCTGTGCCAATGGTATTTACATGTACTGGATTGTTCTGGATTAGGTCTATACACATAGTTGTGTTGGCACATTATAATATATATTATATATAATATAATTTATGTATAAATATATATTATATGTATATTATTATATAGCTGAAGCTTAAAACCTTTAGAGATCCAAGGATCAGCAGTTTCCAGAGTAAAGCATTCCATCTGTGTTTGGCAAGGACATTGGGCTCATTTTTGGATATGGACATTGCCTTAGATTATCCATGCTTATCACACTTGCTGTCTGAACTGCTGTGATGTGCTCTGCAAGTACATCACACTGTACATATTCAAAATATGAAAAAAAACCCCATGAATGATGTCCACCTAAGTGACATTTCTTGCTGAGAGCACACTATGGCTGATCTGTCCTGGCTTCCTGCCTGTTTTTGTGGAGAGCTTAATTGGAAGGGATATGACTGCAAAAGGTCTAAAGATTTGGAGGTCTTGTCTACAGACGAGATTGATTATTTCCTAGTCTGTCGCTGTAATGTTGCCATCTTCCAAGGGACTTAGGCTAAGATTTCTGTGTTTAGAATATGAATAGATCGGCAATTGGGCACGCACTAACAGACAACTAGGCCTATGAGCAAACACAGTGCTCTCATGCTAGAGACATATATGTGTATTTGTGATCCAGCTATAGATGCATTAGCTGTCCAAGTTGAGCTTTTATTTATACTGAGTGGCAAACATCCTGACAGACTCTTGTCATCAATAAAGATATACCACAGGAATAATCAATCCATGTCTCTGTATGGCCAATTCAAGAAAGCGTTTGAGGCAGGAGCTACATCATGTGTCAAGGTATATATCTGCAGTCCATGGACTGGTGGGCAACATGAGTACTTCTCTATGGGAGGAAATTAAACACAAAAATTGACATTATTTGAAGAAATGCAGAAAGATCTCCAAGGACATATTTTCAAGTTCCAGAGCCAGCACGTGTATGAACTAGTCCTAGATTTTTCTTTCCTCTTGACTTTCTCAGAGAGATGGTGTATATCTTGTGAGCCTAGGAATGAAGCTTGCATGGTCAAGAAAGCTGACAAGCTTACGTACTGAAATATATTTTTTGTTAATGTTGAAACAAATAGTTTTTATTATCTTATGATAAATATAGAGGCAGAAATTCTTCCAACATTTTAATGACAGTCTGTTAATAGGTGTATTGCTCTGCTGGGTAATATTTTAATTATTTCATTATTTCTTTGTGATCTCTTATCTGTCTTTCATAGAATCATATAACAACCTTTAAAGATTATCTAGTCCAATCTCCTTGTCATGGGCAGAAATATCTTTCACTAGATTAAGTTTCTCAAAGCCCTGTCCAACCTGACATGGAATGTTTCCAATGATGGGACAACTACAACTTCTCCTGGTAACCTGTTCTTGTGTTGCACCACCCTCATTATAAAAAATGTCTTCCTTCTATTTAATGTAAATCTACCCTCTTTTGGGGTAAAACCATTGCCCCTTGGCAATAAGTGTTTAGCTGTCTTTCTTATAACCCCTCTTTATATCTTGAAAGGTGTCAATAACGTGTCCCTTCTCTTCTCTAAGGTGAGCTCCAACTCTCTCGACTTTTCTTCATAGGAGAGGTGTTCCAGGCCTTTGATGATTTTCATAGCTCTCCTCTGGACCCACTCTAACAGCTCCATGCATTCTTGTACAGGAGACCCCGGGGTTGGATCCAGGCGTCTGGATCCTAAGAAAAGCAGCATAAATGGGGACAGTAAATCCTGTTGTCTCATTATACAGGCTTTTACAAAGATCCAGGGTATTTTTTGCCTTAATTGTGGTTCTCAGCTTACTCTGAATTGTAGGTGCTACTGAAATACAAACAAATAACAACTGAGTTATTAACATTTTTATGCTTCACTTAAGATCTTTCACTGACACAGCTAGTGACACAAGAAGTAGCACAACAGCTTAAAGCTATGTTTATACAAGAGATTAGTGATCTCATTAACATAATCACTGCAGCCACCTTTCTCTGAAGCAGCTGTGCCATCAGAGAGTCTCTTCAGTTATATGGATTGTAGCAGTAATAATGAGTAACATCTAACCAAGAGAAAAGGACACTCACAGAAAAAATGATGAACATCTGAGGTTATGGGAAAGTGGCTAGCTGCTTAATAGAAAATTTGGATGCCAAATGTAGAGCAACATTACATTTCTGCTTCTTATCTGGTAAATATCACAGGCAAATGTTTGATTTATAGTTTGTTCTTCCCTGATTTGAGGTTACTTTTGAAAATTTCCTCTTCATTTTGATATTTTTTCTTTCATCTATCATTAATATGGAGGTTATCACCTATACATATTGAGACATGAATGTGTTTTCAAAGCCTGTGATAATAAATTATATTTGTAAAAATACTTAAAAACTCATCAAAAAAAGTAACTGGATTTTTATGGAAACTTTGACCTTAAACTACTGTTACTTTCTGGCAGTCCAGTTTCTTTTTTTAAACTGAAAACATTTCTGCCTTCTCCTCCTGAGCTTTTAGTTCCTGCTGTTGTCAGAGGGCATACTCAGGACAGGTACAGGGACATGACTTTTGCATTAGGGAATGCTACTTTTGAAGCATAGCCACTTTTTCACAAGGTTTAGCTTCCCCTCGTTATGTGAGGACATTGTTTAGATTAGATCATCCAGTCCTTCCCTATCAGCATTAGGCAGAAGACAACTGTCTACTGGCTGCTTCCCAAGATAATATTTCACTGTGCCAAAGAGTTGACACAGGCCTTATGTGGCTGGATGAAGTGGAATCTTGACTCTCATCAGAGTTAACAGGAGTTTTGCTATTTTCCTCACTAGACATAACATTTCATCAGGGGACTTGGGGGACATTTTTTTCCTAATGTCTTGTTATATATTCTTTTATTAGACTACACACTTCTTTAGATTTAGCAGAAAAACAAAACATAAAAATTTTATTGTCTCCTTTAAAAACATAATTTTAGGGTTTTGAAGGTGAGATTAACGAGTATTTTGTGCGTGTGCACGTTTTGTTTGATTGGTGTTTGGCAAAGCAAGAAGTAAGGATGAAAAGCATAAAATAATTAAAATACACATTTTCTGAATTCTGAAATCTAAATGGTGCTAATATGTCACAAGGCTCAGTCCCCATCACTGTCTGGAGAAAGTACCCCTGGTAAATTGGTGGCCACAGCCTTTTCCACTACCTCCTGCACAGGTGTGGTACCCTGAGCAGCAGCACAGTCTGGGATGGGCTGTCTGAGCAGCAGCTGTGCTGAAAAGGTTCTGGGTGTGCTGATGGGCATCATGGTGAGCCAGTGGTGCCTTGGCAGTAAAGGTGGGCAACAAGCTTCTGAGCTGGCAGAAGCATAGTCAATAGCTTAAATTAAATTCCTGCTTTACTAGAAACAGGTTTTGTTGATTATTATTTTTTTTTCTTTTGGCTGAAGAACTAAAAAAGCTTAGAGGGAGACTAAATAGAAGCCTTCTGATACCTACAAGTAGGTAACCAAAAGATGGAGTTAGGCTTTCTACTGAGGTACCCAGTGAAATAATGAGTGACAATGGACATAAATTGAAACAAGACATTCTGACTGGCTATCTGGTAAAAACAAACCAAACCCTATTCTGCTATCAGATTTATGCATTTGCATAGGTTGCCTAGAGAAACAAAGTGAGTTGACTATTTCAAGGCTCTACTGAAAAAAGCCCTGCATCTCTTGTCTGAATTCAGTGTTGACTCTGTTTTGAGCAGGAAAGTGGACTGGGTGACTTCTCAAGGTCCCTTCCACTGTGAATGATTCAGTGATTCTACAGTTTTTATGGATGTTCAATAAGACTGATTTGACTTAGTAGCTTGAAATGTCAGGAAGCACTGGTACTCTGAATGATTATCAAAATATAAGCTGAAGGAAATCAATGAAAGTTGTATGTGTATATTTTCAGGAATAGCTGAACCTAATAAAGCAGTATTTATCAATAAACCCCATGCAACGTGGCATTTTTTTAATATAAATGTTTTATCTATTCTGTCACCTTTGCCTGAGATGTTTCAATTCAACCAGAATTGAGAATTTGATTTTCATTTCCTCTTCTCAAAGATTATATATGACTTCCTTCAAGCTTAAAATTGTTTCTTATGGTCTATCTAGATGTAAGGTGACTCATTCTTGACACTGTAGAAATTAAATTAAATTTATGCTGTCAGTAATGTTTGAAGTGTCAGTTTTACTAATACCTCCATATATTTGCAGAATAAGTTTTTTTGATTAATTTTTGAATCCTGAGTAAACCCATATCAATGCCAAATGCTACTGTGATTTCATACCTATCGTAAGAGCATAGTCTTATGATGTTAAGATAAATATTTAACATACTTACATGGCAAGAGTGAAAAACAGATCTTTGTTCTTTTATGGACTCAATGTAAAGCAGAGTGATACATACATATACGTAAAATGAAAGGGCTGAGCTGAGATCTAGACCAATACTTGAGCCTATGCTACAAGTTTATAGAATCATAGAATGGTAGGGGTTGGAAGAGACCTCTGGAGATCATCAAGTCCAATCCCCCTGCCAGTGCAGGATCACCTAGGGCAGGCCACACAGGAACAGATCCAGGTGGCTCCTGAAAACAGCACAGCCTTCCAGTGTATCAGCCACTCCTTCCAGTTTAGTATCATCAGCAAACTTCCTGAGGATATGCTCCATCCCTTCATCCAGGTCACTGACGAATGTGTTGAATAAGACTGGACCCAGAACTGACCCCTGGGCAGCGCCACTAGTTACAGGTCACCAACTGGACTCTAAACCACTGACCACAACCCTCTGAGCTCTGTCATTTAGACAGATCTCAACTCACTTCACCATCCCCTCTCCTAAGCCACGCATCCTGAGTTTACTCATGAGGATGTTATGGGAGACAGTGCCAAAGCCTTGCTGAAGTCAAGGTAGACAACATTCACTGCTCTCTGTACATCTACCCATTCAGTCAAACCATCATAGAAGGCTATCAGATTAGTCAAACATGACTTCCCTTTAGTAAATTCATGCTGGTTACTCTTCATAACCTGCTTTTCTTCCATGGGTGAAAGGACTTTGCCTTGAGAAGGATTTAAATTAACACTCATAGTCAGCAGACAGTCCATCCCATTGGATGAATGGCAATATGTAAATCTGCTTGGAAGTTTAGCTCATTCCTAAAGGCTGAAATGTAGTGGGAACATTTCTTAAGGTATAGGACTCATATCTTACTAATATGTTCAACATTTCTTATTATTTAGTATAAAATCTAAGTATAAAAGGTATCTAATTCTTCATATACATTATATTGATATCTTAGCCACCTAATTCAGTGCTTATTATTGCAAAAGCCCTTCAGTACACCTAGCCTTATATTTCTTAAGGCTTCTGAATAGAAAAGAACTTTCAAAACAGAGTAATAGCGGGTATTTCTACAAGGGGACCTTCTATAACCTCATTAAAGAGGAGATACTGTTACAAAATACCTTGAGGATATCTTAATCCTCAAGTGGTCCAATTATGGTTGTAATAATTACAATGTTAAAGAAAAAGAAAAAAGCTTGTTGAAAACAATCACAATAAACCTCTAGCCCATTTGAGAATTTTTCCATTTCTTTATTTGCAAAGTAAATTGAATATATCATATTGTGTTGATACATGCCACTTCTTTATACAGTTATCATACAATGTAATACTGATGCACTATAAGGGTACCTGAGCTTCTTTGCAATTTGCAGCTGCTAGAGCAATCCACAGCAGGCCTGATGACAGAGCACAATTTTCTGTATTTTTGAGGCTAGCTTAGAAACAGAGGTCTCCACTATGAAAGACTATTTCTCTTGAAATGTCTTTCATTAGCCTTTCCTCACATTTTTTTATCTGTTTCTTCACCATCACACTGAATTCCTCTCCATCTAGGTAGTTACCTACACTAATGGCTGTTTGTTTACAGTGATATCACTCTTTTTCCTGTATTAACACCTGAAAGCCCTTGTGAAGCAAAGGTTGCTAATACTGATATCTATTCTCCATTTACCTTCACTCTGTCATGAACGTCTCAGATGAAACTGCAAGAACTAACATTTTTTTCTTTGAGCTTTTTCACTTTCTGTATTTTATTCATTTTTTACTTTTTTCTCTCTCACACACTTTGTAATTTCCTATTTTCATGTTTTCCCAGCAATGGAATAATGATCACTTTGAAGTGTTGACTTCTTAGATCCATTTAGCTGACAATGTATAAACATGAAAATCTGTTTGAATTTATCTCTTCACATGATAATTAGGAATGAAAAGCAGCATTTTTTTACATTTTATATTTTTTATAGATAATGCCAAACCATTCTAAATAAGGTAGCACAGCAGTCTGATTAGTCTTATTACTTCCTTTAATCTGTATTGTGCTATACTGGTAGCCTTTGCTGTTAGCATCAGTCCTTATTCTCAGGAGATGTCCAAAGGGCACCCCTTGGGTTTTCAGGTTTCAAGATGATGGAAATCTATTTTCAGATTCCAAAGGAAGAACTGTTTGTGCAATAGTTCTTTTAACTCCTTTAATGAGAGATGTCAAAATGAAAGGATATATGTGGTGCTCACTTCTGATAAAGGTTTGACATCCCTGACACAGAAGTTTTAAAACATCTTTAGAAAACAGATAAGAAAAAAACCTGTTAAGCCAAAGGCAGCATATCATAGACCAATTAAAAAATAAGCTAGAAAAAGGAACCTAAGTTTGTCTGTACAGAAAACCTTATACTTCAAGATATTTGTACTTATTTTTATCTATGTTTTTGTTTGGGTTTTTTTTTGTGTTTTATTTTTCTTCTTTTTAATAGTGTACACTTGATTTAAAGTAGAATGTTAGGTTTGTAAAATCTAAGCTATAGCATTCAGGAGTGGAACTTGTGCCTTATGAGGAAAGGCTGAGGGACCTGGGTCTCTTTAGCTTGGAGGAGACTGAGGGGTGACCTTATTATGTTTATAAATATGTGAAGGGTGAGTGTCAGGAGGATGGAGCCAGGCTTTTTTCAGTGATGTCCAATGATAGGACAAGGGGCAATGGATGCAAATTGGAACATAGGAGGTCCCATGTAAACCTATGGGGAAACTTTTTCACAGTGAGGGTGACAGACACTGGAACAGGCTGCCCAAGGGGATTGTGGAGTGTACTTCTCTGGTGACATTCAAAACCCACCTGAACATGTTTCTGTGGGATCTAGGTGATCCTGCTCTGGCAGGGGAGTTGACTAAGTGATCTTCTGAGGTCCCTTCCAACCCTGAACATTCTGTGATTCTGTGAGTATGAAAAATCATTTGATCAAGTTTAAGGATGGGATCATACTGTGCCAAGCTTTTGAAAGAGAGTTTCTATACATAAAAACTAAGAACTCAAGCAACCTGAATAGGGAAACAGAGAATCACAATTCAAATAATATCAAATATAATTATATTATTATACTATTATAATAGTATATATTCATATAATAATATTAAATGTATTCAAAATATTTAAACTGTTCAGTGTTTCAATCTTGATAATTGAATCCTTTGTTTGTTTGTTTGTTGTTTTTGTTTGTTTGCTTGTTATTACTTGGAGAATGTGTATTAGAGTAAGCTATCTATAGTTAAGAACTCAGATATAGAAAATTTTAAATCTCTATTGTATTAAATCTCTATTGTCCTGATGGTCCTGGAAATAGTCCAACAATAAATATCATAAGAATAACACAGACATTTGAGAACACATTTAGAAAACTAACTCTTGTCAGAGACTTACAAAATTGAGAAAAAAATAGCTACATTTCAATAATTTTATAAACTTTTAAGATCTTCAGTTTCTCTAATGCCTGCACATACAGTTTCTTCTATACAGATTGATTTGAGCTTTCCTGTAAAGCAAGAGTCTTTTTCATCAGATTTGGCAGACTTTGATTACTGGATCCACAGTTATGGTAAAACCAATGGAGAGTCTTTTGGATTAATGTTGACTGTGAAAGTTGCATTGCCTATTGGCTTTTTAAAGTAAAAACAATGAAATAGATTTCTTAGAAACTGTAATACTGTTACAGTTATACTTTCCCATAATGTTCCATGTGAGTACATTCACTATTTATATGTATATTGATTTTAAAATCCAGCTAAACCATTTACAAGCTGATTGTGTGTTACAATTGGCTTTGTCATTTTTTTTTGCTTTTCTAGAGATTAAATGAACATTTTAAAGAATAAGTTATTTCAAAGACAAATAAAATGGGAAAAATACTTTACCCTGACCTAAAGCTCAGTGTTCTCATGATAATCTTTTCTTTCCAATCACCGTATGTTTGAACATTCAGTAAAACACAAGTAAATCATTTAATAACAATAAATAAATATTAATTAATTCCTGATGTATAAATTTTGTTACCTCTCCCAGGAAACTATTTTACTAAATATGGTAAATGATATTAATTTTCTAAATTGTATTATTAAATATTTGATAACTGTCTCTTTCTTTTTGCTATGTAGATCTTGCAATGGTGTTTAGTAGACTAAATTTCAGTGTTTTAACAACAAGGTAGACACCTACCATATATTCATAGAATGGTAGGGGTTGGAAGGGACCTCTGGAGATCATCAAGTACAACCCCCTTGCCAGTGCAGGATCACCTAGGGCAGGCCACACTGGACTCTCTCTAGTATTTTCCTGTCCATCTTGAACTGGGGAGACCAGAACTGAACACAATTCTCCAGATATGCTCTCACCAGTGCAGAGTAGAGGGGGAAGAAAACCTCCCTCAACCTGCTGGACACAGCCCCAGGGCCCACAGGCCCCAGGGCCTTCCTGATCACAAGGGCACATTGCTGTTCCATGGAGAACTTACTGTCCTCCAAGACATGAAGGTCCTTTGCCCAGCTCTCCAGTCTGTCCAGATCTTGCTGGGTGGCAGCACAGCCTTCCGGTGTATCGGCCACTCCTCCCAGTTTATTATCATCAGCAAACTTACTGAGGGTACACTATATTCCTTCATCCAGGTCACTGATCATCTATTATAATCTTCTTAAAAAAGTTTATATACCCATTTTACCCCTGAGAAAGCAAGAATCTGCTGAAGCTAAATGTGGACTCACATTGTCTTGGTCAATGTTAGATGAAAAAAAATGGGGAAGAAGCACAATTGTGTCCATTCTTTAACCTAGGAATTTCTAAAGTGAGAGTTTTCAGTAATTTATTTTGAAAAAAAGAATATTTTGCACCATTTTTGTGAAAATGCAATTTATTTGTAAGGGACATTGCCAAAAACATAAAAACTCTTCTTTAATCCCCAGTATTTCTAGTTAACGAGAAAAAAAAGTTATAACAGAATACAAAGTTCTGTAAAAAGTATCATACATGTATATTGGGTATAATTTGTCCTCATACATTTCTGATCTGCTGTCTTTCAAAGCATAAATCACTGAAGACAGATCTACATTTTCTATCTAGAGCTTCATCTATTGCATTCCTACTCAATCAACATGCTTTTCATCTTCCTTTCACAAAGGTCTCTCATGTGAGTAGAAAAAGTTGTTGATACTGTAACACCTGTGTGATACACTGAGCAAATAATAAAATATTTCTGCGGTTCTCAGCTGCCACTATAGAATTGAAGCAGCTGAGGAAGATGTAGTCTGGTAACCTGCATGTCTCAGAAAATTAAAATATACAAAACATACTAGAGAATTGGAACAGACCAACTGAATAAATGTTATCTTTCATAATCAAGATCTGAAAAAGCAGGTGATCTTTTGAAAAAATGGTTTTGTGCCAAAACATTTGGACATAACACAGGAAAGCTAAGTAACAGTTCTTTTACAGAACCAAGGGGAGCTTCAAGCCTTGATTGGAAGGCTCATTTTTCTGTGTATAGGTCCATATGTCATTGCCTTATATTCAACATGTGCTCTATAATTCAGTCATCCATTCTTATGAGTGGATATGCACAGAAGCTCTCCTTTACATAGTGATGATTCAACCGTGCCATCTCACACAGCATCTCAGTGCCACCTTATTTCCTGTCAACGATTTTATCATGTTTGCTCTTAGGTAAACTGTGATTCACAGATGTCAACATTTCCTTTTCTTTTTCAGCTTAACACTCTGTAGCCTTCTCCTTTGAAAAGCTTGGATGTGGCACAATTTGTTCATATTGAGCAGTTTACTGCTGTAGGGTGAAGATATTCTGGGAAATACAGATCAAGAGTTTCACCTGTTTGCAGAAGAAATAAATAATGTACACAAATTAGAGCAAGCTGGACTCAGGATAATAGATTTTCCTTCCTGAAAATCAAGGTTCATGAGTATATAATTAGTAGAAGGGCTCTGCTGCAGTTGCTTGCTGGTGGAATTACTTTAAACTAAAACTTCTCTTGAATAAAAAATGAGGCTTTTCATTCAATAAAATAAATATCTTTACTTGGCTAGAGTTTAAAAACATAATTTACACAGTAATTATTGTATATGTGTCTTCAGATGCTACTAACAAGATTTTCTTCCTTCAGACTGGAAGCTGAAGGCAGAGTTCATGGTTATATATTCAAATTGAGCAAAGTAATTTTATATCAATAAACAGAATATATGAGTCTAAATCAGTACATATCCTGTACATTAAATGGTATAAATTTAAACTGCAAAGAGTTGTGTTGAAGTAGCAGTGTATCTTAAACTGAATTTTTAAACCAGACAAAATCAGTTAAAATAAGCAATACCACTAACACACACACAAAAGTTTCCAAACAACTATTCTGTGTGTGAAATAAGAAAAGGAGCATTTGTGTCATGAAGTTACTGCATTCCTAGTGTCAGTGATCTTAAGAGTAGAAAGGCTCTACAGAGAGATCTGTACAGGCTGATTTGATGGGCCAAGGCCATTGGTGTGATGTTCAACAAAGCCAGGTGCCAGGTTTTGCACTTCAGTGACAACAGCTTCATGGACTAGGAAAGACATCTTCCAAAGCATATAGATTGAATGTTCAACTTCCTATCTGAAGATTAAAGAAGTTCAGTAGCAACGTAGATATAAAACTAGTTATGTGAGCTTTCATGCATATATAATTAATTTGTAATGATTTGCATATTTCATTTCCTATACTCAGTGATAGCTCTGTAATTAGGATTTTTTTGCAAGAAGGCAATGGGGCTATGAACCATCTGATTAAATACATTTTCTATTACCTATAAAAGTAATTCAGAAAAGATAATTATTTTCATGACAGCATTGTCCTGTTTTGAGAAAGTAAGCTGTAGTATAATATCAGAACAACTATTAATAAAAAATGTATTAAAATTACTCTGAGAGAAAGAATCATAGGGTAAAACCAATAAATTTCATTCCTATTCCAGGTTGTTATGACTGTTCCTATCTATTTTTGTCTTGAGATTGAAGGCCCTGAGTTTATACCCACTGGAGTCATTAAAGAGATGCAAAGCAAATCCAGCCTTAAAAATATATCATATTTTGACAAAACTAGACCCGTGTGTTGATTGTTTTTTTTTCCATGTAAACTGAAAAGGAGGAATTTGTACATTGTAAGAAGAGCAGGCACAACTGTAGGCCTTGCATTGAGGGAATGAAGAGGATTGCTTCTCATTTTCTTCTTAGGTGTGGAGACGGGAGGAAAGTAGTAGCATGAAATATTGACTGAAGAAGAATATTCTGTTATCCATCTGTTTTTTTTTCCAGGACAGAACTCCAGGACAGGGAGATTATTGAAAAACATTTTGGTGCTTCCTTTACAGTGCTCCGGAGGAACTGTCTACACATGACATAGACTTGTGTCTCATAACTACACGGACATTCTCTTTAACCCATATATACATACTAGGAGACTTGAGGAATTTCTCGAGTAAATCTCTTACTAAACAAAACAATACTTTGGGCAACAAGACTTGACAATAAAATGCACAAAACAGTGATACTTTACAGTGAAAAAGATGCAAATGAGAAGGGTGTTTCAGGGGTGCTCATGTAAACATGCCCAGCTCTTGGACAGTAATGTGAGTGTGCTGGGAAGGTTTTTAATAGGGGAGAGTCTCTGAGAGGGAAACAGGGGGGATGAGGCCACGGGGTGACACCTCACCCCTGTGCAAGGCAGGCAGCGCTGTTGGCCCGGGGTGCTTCCCACCCTGCCCTGTGCCAGGGGCCTGCACGTTTGTGCCCTCAGCTGCCTGGAACTGCCTCACTGCGGGGCACCCCTACAGACGAAGCACCCACACCTCCTGCAGGAGAGGTGCAGCAGGACAAATGCGCACCCAGGAAGCCTCTTCTGCCTGTTTTTACTTTGTTTGTCTGTCTGATAGTTGGTAAATACATTAGCAACAACACCAATAGAAATGCCACAAAGCTGACTAGGTTGTGTTGAATAATGGGTTAATGGTGGCGGGGTTAAATTGGGGATACATTTTGCTGAAGAAATCGATAAACCAACTGGAGACAGTAAGGCCCTTCTCAAAACAAAACAGAAGCAAACCATTAAGATGAATCTCATTAAAGGTCAAAAATATTGTTTTCTTTTAGGGATCCATTCTATTTAAGCAGAAGAGTCTCAAAAGCTGAATGGAAGGAAGAAGACATGGCGAATCAGAGAAGGATTTCATAGAGATTTAAGTTACCCTCTGATACCAGAAATTTTATCTATTAATTTTATCTATTCCAGATTAAAAACTGTCATAAAATCCCCAGATACCAGAGCTATTCAGTAAAAGGTGAATATTCTCCTTTATTTTTAATCTTCCTTCACTTTCCTTACAAAGTATGTAAGTGGAATGCTTGTGTTGGATGCAAGAATCATAAATAAAATTAAACATACAGACTTTTAATTTCAATTAGAAAAACTACATTCCAAAATGTTGATCCAAACCAAATAATTTCATATTAATTTGTATGATTTTTTTCCAGAAAGGTAAAGAAAATTGCTCATTACTTACATAACAAGAATAGCTTGGCAAACAACAACTGCAAGAAATCATACTGTACCTTTTAGAAATGTACAACTGAGATCTGAAAAAACATCATCTAAATGGTTCGATTCTGTTTGCCTTTCTCTTTCCTGCCTAGTGTATTTATTCATGTTGGGTAAGATTTATTCATTAATGTAATACTATAAGGCCTATCCTGCCTTGTAACTCAGATGCTAGGCTCTATCACAAAAAAAATCCAAATAAAATCAGAATTAATAGTGCAAAAGACAATAAGGAACAAAGAAGTTATATGAGCTGTGGTTTGGTTTTGGTTTGTCTTTCTTTGGTAATGCATAAGAAAATAAAGACATGTCTAAAGACATGGACTATTTTGCTTCCTGTGAAGAGGGATGTTTCTGCTGCTAACTAAAGAAAATTTTGTCATTGCAACTTCTGCTGACTTGCTTGTTTTTTCCCTCCTGAGTGGCTGATAGTTCAATACTTTCCCCTGACACATCTGCTGTGTCTTCCAGAAACTGAAAATAATTTCACAATTCTATTACTTTTCTAATCCAAATAGGACCACAGTCATAAAAAGCAAAGTAAGGAATCTTCACCAGACTTCATGTAAATTCAGAAGAATTTAGAAACCTGATTATAAACAAAACTTCTAGTCATAGTTAAGTCACCAGTAAGTACCAGTATATTTCAGGCTTGTTTTATCTAAGATGCTTTCTGGTCAATTTTATAATGACACAAATACATGCACTGCTAAAGAGAGTAACTGGAGTCAGTAGAATGAAGAGGTAGAGAATATTATCATCATGCCACAGATAGCTTTGTAGAAAATATCTCCAAATTAATGTTCTAGTGGAAAAACAAAAACCAAACCAAAAAAAAAAAAAAAAAAAAAAAAAAAAAAAAAAAGAAAAAGGAGTAAGGAAAAAAACCCTTTCCCAAAAGAAATTGTTCATTTTCTTATCTTATAAAAAAAACAGACCCTTAAAGAGAACATTCAGGTATTTCTCTGATATGTACCCTATCATATGGTAGATCGCAATTGACCGTGATGAACATTTTATACCTGACGAGTTATTTAAGCATAATTCATCTGGAGCAGAAGTTAACAATTAATTGTTCCCTTATGTTGGAAGGGAAGAAGAACTGCCCCCCCAGTCTCTCCATGCATAGCAGAACTAATTTTCTCAGTATTTTACTTGGTTCAGAATTGGCCTAAAGCATCTAGCAGATTAAATAAAATATAATGGAAAGTGGAGTAAGGTTGTAAGAACACTCTGACCATTTTACAAAAGTACTCTGAAATATGTTTTAAAATCATGATAATTACAGAAATGGTTGTGTCAGTTTTGAAAAGGAGGTTCACTGTGGAAATATATCTGTAGTGTTTGATATGTGGGGAAAACACCACTTGTGTTACTGCAGAACGAGAGCAGTTTTTTGTTTAACCAAGCGTTCAATGATAGGTTTCTTCAAACCTGCCTGTGGCAATCTGGTTTTCAAAGTTTCTCTGCCTTTAACAAAACACAGAAAATAGCACTAGTGTTAAGAACAGCCTATGCATTTTTTTTTCCTTTGGCATATTATGCAGAATAATACAAAATGAAACATCATAAAAGGATGAAATATGACACTTAGATTAGGACTGTATAATGTGTCTAACTTTTCTTTGCTTTAGAAATTGTTACAAAAAATCACCATATTTACACTTAGTTGTCCAAACGACAGAACTCTGCACTGCAATTTCATTGGAAATACTGAAATATTAAAATATCACTATTTATTTTTGAAACTATTCAAGTGATTTTGACAAAGGAATCTGCATTTACTGCTGTAACTTTCAGTTACTGTTGTTTGAACTGTCTCTGAACTGTTTATTTTCAGATTTTAGTGAATCAAGTCATGAATAAGCAATGCTTGCATTTTCTTCTGCTTCTAATGCTATTGTCATGCATAACAATAACACATCAGTTCTTTTAACTCCAAATCCAATCCAATTACTTAATCAGGGGAACATAATTTTCTTAGCAACACTACATGATGTTGTTTAGTAAAGTCATTATTTGATTGTCACATGAAAACAGAACCCATCCCCACATGCTTTCCCCAACTGTAATTGTAAAATATTCCCAAAATTATTTCCAAATGGATATTATGAGTTGTCATTATTATCTGGTGCACACTGTTTTGTCAGAACATGGATCAGAAAGCCCTGTAACATGACTTGGAAGGACAACAGATAGTAAAATTTATATGATATTTAAGGACTTTCAGATGTTACTCAGTTCAGCTTTAAAGCATTTTCATACCCTTCTTCAATCTACAGATTTTTCTTCTGCTTACAGTAAAGATTAATATTTTCTTAAGCGCTGAAGAAAACTACAGCTTTCCTGTTAGATCAGAGTTAGGTATTAGATTTAAATTATTATTTATTTGTTGCTATTTGCATGGCATTTTCCCCCAGTAGCTATACAGGCACCTTCAGGGGAAAAAAAAAATAAAATAAAAAAAAATTCTGAAGATTGTCTGAGACAACTTTGTACAAAATTCCAAACTTCAGAAAAATGCAGGCTAAGTTCTCAAATGAATTCTAAGAGTAGGATCTTAGAACAGTGACCGGTGTCTGAAAAAAAGAATCTTAACAAGAGATGATAAATACTTCCTCACTCTGAGGTTTTGTTATTTCTTTTTAACTTTCTGTAAGCTGCATCACAAATATTATGCTAGGTAGTGTGAATGTCTCAGTGTCTTTGCATTTTCAGAATATACAAAGAGGGATTACCTATATAGACAGATACATAGCAGAAATAAAATGTAGAAAATGTTGCACATTTTGATTTGGTCTTTATTTTACTCCAACTTATTAATTGCATCATGATAAACAGCAAAGAGTGAAGGACAGAACAAACTGAAAGATAATCAGCGAGGTCTAGTGGTTTTCAAATACACATTTAAAATAGCTAGGTGACAGCAGCATGATTTTTTCATAGACTTGTGAAGGTAGGTGATTTAACCTGACCATGCCAGAAAATGGATGGATCTGCTAACTGGCTATAATATATGGTCACTTGAGCTTGGATGACAGGCAATTTTGTTTTGTGAATTATTTCAATACTTGGGTAATTATTTTATTAAAAATTCCCCAACTTCTGGAGCCTTGGTCAGGTTAGACCTTTCTAGAGCCATGAGGCTTGGCATACTGAAGATCCTGTGTGCAGAAACTCTGACTGTCCCTCAACATTTGAATTAACTGATAAAGGAACCAAGGAAATGAATTATTTCACCAGTACAATTTCAAAGAGCTCTAGGCTGATGACAATCATGACTACAGAAACATGATTAATTCATACCCCTGTGAAATTCTTCTGCATCTGATATCCGGGATTCAACAGGCAGAAATGCTTCAATGGGCTGAACATCGTACTATCAAATTGTATTCCAATGTAGATTATGTGAGTATAAGAAACAGAAGAAGAATATGTTTATGACCCACATCTATAACAGTGTAAATATCTCCCCTTTCCTCCGAGCCCCTTCCAATCTTCAAATAATAGTAGATTAATAAAATGAAATGTTTGTGTCAAATGTTTGATCTTGTCTCAGATACAATTCCTTAATACAGAACTGCTATGCAACCCCTCTCTTTTCCAGTAACATTCTCTAATATACCTATAGGGAATGATGAAACTTTCCCTAAAGCATGATACTGATAAATTACCAAAGGATATTTTATTTCTTTGTGCCAGTTCTATAGATTCAATAATTCCTGTCAAATCCAAGAAAAGTTGTACCCTGATTTTTATCCTTGTTTTTGACTGGTTGTTTTTTTTTGCTACACCATGATAATCCATTCTATACACATCATTTTATCTACTCTCATTCAAAGAGAGAATCAACTTTTGATCCACTGTAAGTAATTTCATTATGAATCCACAGTTAAGCTTGTTCCTCATGAACTTGTGAGTTTGGGGATCTATAGCAATTAAGGTTAGATGATTAGCAACAAGCTTCTTATTTTTATCTCTCCCACTGAGTAAATTACTGTCGTTAAAAACTCTGGGCGTCGTGACTGCATTGCACTTAAACACCTTTTCACATTCAAGGACTTTAGAATGTCTAAGTCAGTGAACTTAAAATCAAATGAATATTTATGTTTTACTGAGTGGGATGATTATTCACCAGCTTTAGTTACGCGCATGCTGAAAGAGGTATGTAAAATAATGTTGGGTAATTGATAATGAACAGTATAGATGAGTATATTAGTATTAAATAAACCTCTTAAACTTTGCTAAGATACCATAGTTCTAAACAGGGTTTAGCCAAAAAAAATCTGCTTCATTATTGAGGAAATACACTCCAACATAGATGTCTAATCAATTTTGATCAAGAGCACATGGACTGTTTGGCTGGTTGAATATTGAAAAAAAATAATTTCCAGATAATATATATGGTGCCTCGATGATCGATCACACATACATTTCCTAGATAAACTCTTTACTTAGGGCTAGGAATGGTCTGCTTAAAAAATGGAATAGTATCTCTCTAGCCTTAGAGTTTTAAAAAATATATCTAAATTGCAATGTCTTAGAACTTTGTTTGAAAAATAATATTTAATAAACTTGACAGCTAGTCCATTCTTAAAATTTCCCTGTGGGTCACATCCACTGTAAAGTAGGATAGACTCCTCGAAAAATCCTGTTGAATACTAGAAAAATCAGAGCATTGAAGTTTGCCATTGACAAAGAGCGGATATGATGAGATATTAACATTCTGCAACATCACTTCTCTGGCAAACTGTCATGAGAACATGAGACAAAACAACAACAGCCTATTGTCAGGATAATTAGAATAATGAAAATGTGAAATAATACAAATGTAACTGCAATTATAATTCCTATAATGAACGTAAAATTTGTCTCATCCTCACTGAGCAGCATAAAATATTTAGGGAAATTGAGAAAAGAAAAAAATCAGAGCTATATTTTGTAGTCTTTAGTAGGATGGCAAGAAATTTCAAACTCTTTTGCTATCACAAGCTGGCACCAGGAAATTACATTTATCAACCTTATTGTTAGTGTTTAATACTGACATTAAATGATGTGTATATAAATTAGTGTGCAAGTAAAGAAAACATTTTGCTAATGTTGATGTTAGTCTCAGTCATTTAAAAGAGTAATAATATAGCAGTAAAGTTTGAAGATTTGAAGATAAAATCGTAGTTTAAACTGAAAACACATTGTTGCAAAATTCAAATGAAAATATTGTAATTTTTTAAGCATAATTTTTAAAGACTATGCAGCTAATGTCCAGGGCAGAGCCCTGTGTTTCAGCCTCTGGAAAAATTTTGCACTGACTTCAACACTTGAAATTAGTTGCTTCAACATTTCATCTGTATAAAAAAAAAGGAACTATAAATATGGATAACAAAACCACGGAAGTATCAGAAATGGAGACTGAAAGAAATTTTAAAGAGAATTTCTACTCCCTTCTTCTTTGCAAAGGTAGGATAAGCTATATCTGCATAATTTCTGCACTTTTACAACCTGCACTTAGGAACTAGAGCTGAGGGAGTTGCCACAGCCTCCTAACAAACTGCTGTAGTATTTCACAGTCCTCATTATTACACACTCTAACATAGACCTTCCATTACTTAAAATCACTTTTCTGATCTGCAGTGAGTATGAGAAGGGAACAACCTCCTTAGAAGCTCTGTTTTACCTATGTGAAAATTACTGCTGTCTTTTACTTTCTTTAATCTAAACTTACTTAAACATTTCATCTTACTCTTGATGTCTGATTTTCCAGACCTTTGAAAAGCCTCCTGCTCTCTTTGGGACTCTCTTCTGTTGAATGACTCCTTTTAACTTGCATTGCCCCATATTTGAAATGTTACACATTTATCAGCTCTAAACAAAGTAAAAGCACTGTTTTATATCCAACATTCCTGTTTATAGACCCAAGGGTTGTGTTTGCTGACCAGTGCTGTAACCTATTACCCTAGACACTCCAGAATATAGTCAGCTGTTTTGAAGTACCCTGTCTTATGTGGCTACTATCAATATTATTAATGTCAAGAGAAAATATGTTCAGATTAGGATTTCCATTTTGCTTGCAATAAAAATTTTAGTGGAAATGTACATCCAAAACAGTATTTACTTATTTTAAAAGAATTTATTACAGGATGTTAAACTTTCTGTAAGCTTTTAAATTTATTTAGGTAAGGTATTCTAACAGGGCAGAATTTTCCTTTAATTTCAATGATATGTGCAATACAGCAAATAAGTATATCACACTGAAAATAAATTACCTCAGTTCCATGGAACATTTATTTTTATTTATGTTGTGTCTTTTTTAAGTTGTAGTGCTGAAAGAAAAAAATTATTTCTCATTTTGTGACAATTTTCCTCTTTTAAATGGTGAGTATAGTCACTCAAACCTGTAATGTTTTCTAGTATTAATTTTTGCTATTTTAATTAAAACTAGAAATAATCCTCTTCTGTGCTAACATCTACTTCTGAATCAAAACTCCAAAGATTTAATACCAACATTTTAATGTCCTCCTTTTCTAAATGGTCTAAAAGGCATAGTACAATGAAGAAATACTATCTTCATAAGATAGAGATGTACTCAAATTAATTCAAATATTATTGAAAACAAAAAACCAAACCAAACCGAAACAAAAGAAGAACAACCACAAACAAAATAAAACAACAAAGAAAAAAAGCACACACACAAAAAAGCTCAAAGAAGAAGAAACAAAAAGAGAAATGAAAGCTCCTGGAGACAATACCTTAAGTTCTCTTCATAGTAGATAGAAAATTTTAAAGTGGGCGCAGTGTCTGAACCAATAGTTTACAGGGACCATACTAGAAAAGTCTGAGAGCTCATTTAGTTAAAATGCCTGCTTTTATGTAAAAGAAGAAAACTTCTGCCATTTACATTCAAGGTGCAGGGATTACAGAATGACTCAGCTGTCCCTCCATGTCAAATTCATCTTTTTTGTTTCTTTGTTTACAAACTGACTGATTCATCTTCAGGGAAACACAGTATCAGAGATCTCAGTTCTTAAATTAATGCATGTGGACTGGAAAAGTGGTCCCAAGTAGCTACTTTTACTCCTGGTGATGTAAGTGGTGTCACAATTAAGCTTTTTGGAGCAGTGCGAGATCACTGTGCAGAAGAGGCAGTAGCCAGCTCCTTGGAGACTGCAGCTGATCGTCACCTGACTAATTGAAATGCCTCTGCAATGCTGGCTGATGTTAGACTGCTGTGGAGCTGGCCATCCTCTGCTCTCATCAGCCTGGCAGATATTTTATCTGTCAGTCCAAATCCAAGTAAAGGAAGTTCCTGAAAGCCATGTCCCAATTGCACTAGGAGGGCTCAGTGCACTGAGGTCGCAGCAGAGGTTGCTCTATCAGCTTCAGCAGGGATGCAGGGATCCTGCTGCATGTAGTACTGTCTGTCTGCCCTGTGATTTAGGGGTTCACTGCCATTGTGCAGTCTTCACCTTAGCTGGAAATAGTTTATCTCACATATCCAAAGATGTAACATAAATACATATCTATACATATATGTAAGATGCACATGAAACATTAGGAGTATTTTACGTAAGCTCCACATTTTTATTTCTAAATGTCTCACAAGCTGGCACAGGTGAGGAGTTCACCCTAGAAAATAAAGTCAAAATTTGAAAATGAGTTTGAAAATGAGTCATCAGCACTACAGTCTAAAATTTTGTCTTTTGTTTGGTTTGATTTCATTCCTATTCCTTTCCTAACGACTGCGTGTCTTTTCTTGTTGAGTTATAAAAAAAAAGAGCTCTATTTTTTTTTATACTCTGTTCACTTCAAAATGTTAACTGAGTCATCAATAAGCATTTACTTAGCACTTCCCAAGTATTAATTCTTAATATTGGTCACAGAAAATAGCCAAGATTTTCTCTTTTCAAAACTAAGCTTAAGGATATTCTTGGACATGGCATTCAATTTGAACATAATTTAATGGAAATTAGTATTGAAATTTTTGGTTTAGAAAAACAAAAATAATTGTGAACATTTGTAAAGAAAATCTGTGGCAATGATGTCAAACCAATTTGGATTATAAATCCATAACCTCACCTAATGTTAATAAAAGTTGCAAACCAGGCTATTTCAATGCAAACTCTGCAAATATCTTTAAAATATTAGCATTTTGAATTAACAGTTTTAGTGTTAAAAATGTGGGGGTTTTGTGTGTTATTTATTTGTAGTAGCAGTAATAATGAATACGTTAATGGTAAAGCAAAGATAACAGAATTGGGACTTACAGAACTCAATATCACAAAATAATCTTGGATGTGCATCCAAACTTCAGACACCTGGAGACTAAATTCAACACTTTCCTTTGCCAGAGGGAGGAAAATGGAAGCTTCATGGGAATTCCCTCACGACCAGATTTGGAGCTACAGGGAGGCCCTACACAGCACAGCATTTCAGCAAACTTGTGTAAGGATTCATATCACCACAGAGAAGAAATAGGCAAAGAACAATTTTCTCTAAAGAGGCTTAGGAAATTTTCTAAGATATTATGAAATCTTTAGTTTGATCCTAGACACAGGAAGGGATATATTCTTCATGAAATGGTCACTAGATAGAGTATTCCTAACTTAACCTGTTCTTAAGGAGTTTCAGTGTCAGAGACTATAACATTGCCAGTCTGTTTAACCACCCTTATTATCAAGACTTGCTGCAGTTTAAGCTGTTTCTTATTTCCCAACTGACATGAGAGATTATTCTTTTACTTTTTGAAAGCATTTTATGTTCTTGAAGACTGAGCACCTTCAGGACTGAAAGTCATCTCTCTGTGTATGTATAATGCAAATCTTCCTTTCCTTTCCTTTCCTTTCCTTTCCTTTCCTTTCCTTTCCTTTCCTTTCCTTTCCTTTCCTTTCCTTT
>JANHFX010019930.1:0-41154 GCA_027560015.1 Chloroceryle amazona
AATAAAAAGATTTTTTAAAAATTATTTATTTTTAGGGTACCAGGCCTGGATCATAACAAAATGCTTAATGTTTAATCATGAGTGTTCTAAATTCCTAAATGATTTCTTCTCTTTTTCTCCAGTATGAAAGACATTACAAACAATAGGGTATTGAAGGCCAAAAACATGTACAATATATTTGAGGGGAAAAACTTGTATTTATTTACTTAAAATTGCCAGGTTGTTAACATTTATGTAGAGTCTTCTGCAGAACTTGATTACCTTGAGTATCAGAGTGTTATACCTATGACAGTACTACAGTTCACAAGCAGTGAGCACTAGTTATCCCTTCATGGCCTCAAGTTGCACCACAGAAGATTTAGACTGGATGTTAGGAAAAATGTATTCACTGAAAGCTGTTGACAAGCATTGGAACAGGCTTCCCAGGGAACTGGTAGAGTCAACATCCCTGCAGGTACTTAAAAGACTTGTAGATGTGGTGTTTAGGGAATCGGTTTAGTGGTGAATTTGGCAGTCTTAGGTTAATGGTTGGACACAATGATCTTACGGGTCTTTTCCAACCTAAATGATTCTGTGATTTACCCATTCTGTATCAGAGGGAAAGTGCATTTAGCCTAATGTCCTGTGTCCCTGTTAACATCCACATGGCAATGAGCATAAAAAGAGCATAAAGGGGAGGAAAGTACATAGCAGTACTCTCACCAGTAGATTCTTCTCAATCTCAGTACTATGTGCTAATAAGAAATAACTGAACTGGACAATAAATCCACATCTCATGTCTAATAGCCCTTCTTATGCTCTTGTGAACTCGATGATAGCTTTCCCCTTTCTAGTAACTTGTTCATATTCCTGACCTCATTGTTACTTCAATAACAAAAAAAAATTAGAATTCCAAATTAATTGGAATTATACACAATTATACACACAATGACACACAAAATAAACTTATCTTTATAAGGACAAGGTTTCTTCATACAATGAACTTGCTTTATGAACACTTTGTTTCAAACATCTTTAAGTTACTCAAAAGAGGATGAACCTAGGGATCTATCTACTACCACAGTCTTTGATTCTACTCTCCAACATTTCTTTCATCACTGTATGGATGTGCTTAAAGTAAAGTAATACTATGGCAGGTGCCCTGGAAAACACTAATCTGAGAAGCAGAAGATACAGCTTGAGAGGTTGAAGCAACTGAAGGAGCTCTGGGCTCTTGAACTCTTGGTATTCAGCTAACCTGAATGTTGAATAGTACCATTTATATTAAACTGTGAGTCTGACTAAAGTTAACTCTGACTATAACTTACAGTATAGTGTTAACATACAATGTAAGTGGAACAAGTCATTGTTTCTTGCTTGTCAGCAAAATGAATGACCTTTTAGCATAAAAACACCAAGATTTTCTAGGCTTCATCCAGAAGCCAGAGTAGTGCAAGAAAAACTAAACTGGGAACAAATTCACCTAAGAGAGTGACAGTATATAAAACAGGAAAACATTAGATGACACTACATAGTAAATAATTCATGACCTATTATTTTTAAAGAGTATGAAAGAGGAAGGGTGGGTGTCTGAAAGAGATGCACAGGCCTTTAATATCCATTCTTCTAGCCATTATTTGTTAGCAACAGTAAAAGGCTCCCCTCTTGAGCAAAGACCATTATCTATTTTTCCATCTAGAGCAGCATCTTCTACTAGCTATCTTTCAAACATTTGATAATAAAAAAACCAAAACAACACAACTCTGTAAAATATCATCACACAAAAAATACTTTATGCAAGACAGACTTCCTACAAAATGACAGACATTATACATACAGCACACATTGGAAAACATTACAACTTTAATGCAACGTTCTCAAAGAAATGACTCCACAGACATTGCTAGTATAAGTAAACAGTTGATAGAATAAGTTATGAATAATGCTTATTGACTACAGAGAAGGATTACATTTCATACATTTTTTAATTAAACTTCATATTATCAAGTGAGACCAGCAGATAACAGATCATCTCATCTACACTCAGTTGTAAAACACCCAATTTGTAGTTCAAAGATGAAATAGGAAACTGTTATTGAAGCCCAAACTGTAACTACTACAAGAATACATGGAAGAGGCTAAAAACATAGGAGCACTGTGATCTTTTGTATTTCTTTGCAAGAGATTTAGTTTGGTGATTTAACCTGCAATTTGAAGAAGAGTGACCCAGAAGCCAGAGTTCACAAGTGTTTTATGTGCTCTAAATTGATACTTGCAATAAGGAACAACAAGAGTAATTTTCCTGTAGTTCTTCCTAATGGGAAATATCACTGGGACAATCTTATATATCCTTCTTAAGAGCATTTATGCCTTTCTGAATATTTCTTACATGAAGGCTTTTGAACAGAACGTTAGGTGTTCAAACTGAAGTGTACAACATCAAGAAAACGCAAAATAGAGCAACTGGGAACTGTTCATCCAACAGCCTTATGATTATACATTATCTTGTAAATTGTTGTGTTTTTTTTTCTTTATCTTTAGATTGCTGACCATTTTTGCACAATGGTTTCTCTCATTACATCTAATTACATAATCAGTGTGAATTCAAGTAGCCACAGAATGAAAATACTTAATTACCTATGATCTATTGAGCTGCAAAGCATGACAGAGTCTAGATGAGGAACAGCTTCAGCAAGGCATCTGACAACATGCCTTTCATTTCTGAAACTAGGAAGTCTGAGAATAAGGTAGTAGTGAAGTAATAACAGCAGTGAAGATGGAGAAAGGTACTGTATTTCTTCAATAGAACTAGAAAGAACTAGAAGAAAGTTAGGGAGCTCTACAAGACCAGTGGGTATGAACATCTTTCTCTCCACTCTGTAGAGACTTCTGTGAAATAAAGTATCTAAACAGAATTTAAATTTAAAAAAAAAAAGCCTCTAGAAAATCCTAAGTAAATTGAATGAACAAAAATGCCATATGTCTGAGGCATATTCCATTATAAACTTTAGCATTGGTCTTTCATTGCTCTAACAGCTGTTCCTTCCCACCCTTCCAAAACCAGCTTTCTGTCCATTTCATCTTTTCATGCTCAGTCACAGATGGAGAATCAAAGAAGCATGAATATAATTTTTACACTTTATAAAAATATTTTAAAATACACATCTGATTAAAAGTTGCTGTAGAGCTCTTCTACCTGAGGACAAAATATCTGGATAGCTTGAGAAGTTGTGTTTTCATTCATTAAAGTATAGGGTAAGAACTGAAGAATATTCTCCTGGGTTCATCTGTTTTTCAGTGTGGGTTTTGAATCTCAAGAGAAATTTCACTTTGAGGGCAGCAATCCCTAAAGACTCAATCTTAAACATTTCTAAAGAATGAACTCCTATTTCTGATCAGTAAGTCACAATGTACAGACCTTCTAAGAGATGAAAATTAATCAATGGAAGATAAGATTTCACATAAATATATTTTTTGTTGTTGTTGCTTTTATTCTGGAGACAAGCTTCTCTTTAATTTCATATTAGCTCATACAAGTTTGACTTATTAAGTATGATATGCAGTGCCATGGATTTTTATTCCTACCTTAAGAAACAAACCTTGTGATAATTAGAATAGCCTACCTTTTTAAAAGTATGTAACACTTAAAATCCTTTGAGTATTTTTTTCCTTTGATAATACAAGACAGCAAATGCAAAATTCTTCCCAATAACTAACTAGCATTGTATCGAAAGTGAGAATTGAAGATCAAAATTCTTAAGTTTGCACCTACTGAGCAGAAGAGTTCCAGAAGAACCACAAAACATTTTCTATTTTATAAAAGTGTAATCAAACTTATTTTTATTCACTTGTAAACAGTTAACTTACTTTGAGCTATTACTCCATTATGTTTCTATCCAATTTATGTATCAAATCAGTAAAAAACACTTTCCTTTAGTTTGAAAAGCTTGCAACTTGTTACTTGGCTTGCTGGACTAAAAATAAATCTTAAAAAGAAAACCACAAACAAAACCAAACAAACAGAAAAAACCCAAACAAACAAAACACCAACACCACAACTTTTACCTATATCTCATTATTCTTTCTCTTCTTACACTGTTTACAGCTCCATTCAAACACTTTCCCTGTGATTTTGTGATTGTGTCAAAAATTAGCCATCAGTTTGTAATACTTCTCAGTCTCTCCTAAAACATGATGAATTCACAGTAATGATCTAGAGACAAACAACTCTAGTTTTCCCTAATTGTCTTCTATAATCATATAAGTGTAGCTGTATGTACAGTTACCTATATTTCAATAATTCTGCAAGGAATAACCTCAAAAGTAATATTGGGATGACTGGCACGGTTTTCTCACATTTGTATAAATACTGAGTAGTTTTGCTTCAGTAATATGATATAGTCATATTCCACCCTTTCAAACTATTCATAACAGGATTATACAGTGTCAGCCTGAATTTGAAGGATCAATCGACATATAAAACTGCTTGTTCTTGGGAATAAATGAACAGGCAGTATTATAAGAAACCAGGTCTTCTTCTCAGTTAAGCATAAATGGACTACACCTAAATTTAGGTCTCTTATACCAAATGGTTTGTTATATTAGGTCCAGGTCAACAAAAAGCTCTTGACAATACATTTTTGTGGTTATTAACATAACACAGTCAAAAGCCTGAAAAATATGTCAGCCCAGGAGCTTAATAACAGTATGAGATTATGAAAAACTACCACAGTATTACATACAATAAGCAAAAGGAGATCCTCTGCAAAACCTTACAAATACAAAAAAAAAAAAATTCTTTTAAAAGAAGTAACAAATACAGCTTTTGCTGCTCTTTATTCTTCTACAAAAGCAGTTCAGCATTCCTGTTTCTGTTATGTCCTGCCTTGCAAAAGCTGTCCATTACTTCCTGTCCTTATCCTTATCTCAAATTCACATCTTTACTTACTTTCCTAGATATTGTAGCAGAACTTCCCAGTACTGTAGACTATAAGGGTTATAAGGGTTGAATTAGGATCCTACCTGCTCACCACCATCACTCTATTATTTGACAATTTGTTTTGCTTAGCAGTGCCATGAAATGTCTCTGTCTTGCTGAGATTGAGCTCATTGCTCCTCCTCAGAAAACCTCCATCCCACAATTAACATGTCTAGCTAGAAATTACATGGAGGAATGGGTGTTCCTGATCAAACACAGCAAAGATTGACTAATTCAGTCGAAGTTGTCATGGCCCCCACTTGTCCTCTACACCTCCTTCCCAAAATAAAAGTTGCTTATAATTTGGGTTAAGCCTGATAAAGCACCCCTGAACCTCTCCCATTTCTCCAGAACTTCTGCAAATATTCAGCATTGTCATACAATTTCAGATGCTATTTCAATGTTTGGGGGGTTTTTTAACAGTTTTTGATACATTCTACTCCTCCTTACTTTCCCTATAACTCAAATATGTATCCAGCTTCTTTTACATGCATATCTAGCTCCCACAGCCTTTCCATTTTTCAGGTGTTCATTCATTTTCCAAACAACTGTATGCTGAATCTTTTAGCAGCATCCTTGAACTGAGATATTGAATTTGTAGTTGTTGCAAATATACTTGGCAACCACAAAACTACTCTAATTTCTTTGGAGAGTTGAACTGCATAAGATATGTAGATATTCAGTGCTGAAGAAACCTTTTCATTCTCTTTATGACGAGAGCAAGTACTGTTTACTATGTCCACCACTAATCTATAACTTGTATCAATAGATTGCCCCGACCCCATTTTAAGTATACTTACCACAGAACTACAAGCCATTTATTAAAATGCATTCCATGTGTATAATTTTCCTTATATGAAAAATTCCAGACAGATAAAAATTAAAATTAGACCCACAAATCCATATTTAGCTCTCTCCAATTCAATCAAATATTTTACCATAAAAATTCCATCAAATGTATTTCATACAGAAATATATAAAGCTTTTATATCTACATATTAAAATATACTTCTGAAAATCCATACAAAATCCTGTTACAGTGTTGTATACCCATTACCAATCTCAGAATCACGATATCCCTTTATATAAAGGTAAACAGTACAAGACAATATGTTCTTGTTGAACTTTCACATAACTTGACTAAACAGGAATACAATTTCTTACCTAGTCCCGCAGCTGCAACTCTCTACTTTGTTACCAATCAATGTAAGGAATCAAAATAGCTCACCTGTCCGTTCATTTAGATGAAAGGTGCATATGATTTGGTAATGAGAAAAATAAATAAAACTAATTATTGTAGCAGGCCACCTCTTTCGATGGACAGCCTGCAAAACGTTAACAATTTAACACTCAGAAGAACTGACTTCTAGCAGCACTTTTGCTGTATCACAAGAGTTAAACATAAGTAAAAAAAGGGAAAACCCAGATGCCATAATGAAAGTTTGAAAGGGAAAAAATAATATTATTGATAAATTTAAGGATATAAGTAATTGCTCATATATAAATACTATTTAATCGCTAATCCTGAAGTATCCATACCATTACTTGTAATTTTTGCAAAGGTAAAATATAGTTTTGATACTTAATACTTTGTATATCAGCAACTATGAAACACACTCACTTGTGACTTTAACCTTCTAAAGTCTTTGAACATAGATGGGAGGAAAACCTATTGTTGAAAAGGAATTGCAATTCTTAATAAAACCACCAGAGGAGAAAAAAAAAAAAGTCACATTTAGTATCTGATTCAGGCATATTGATTGATTTTGTCAAAAACATACACACAAAGAAGTTTTTATATCTCTGAAATGATAAGTGTTTTGGTCCAGTTCATATACCTTCCTTTCTACCAATTTACCCTCCAATTCAGTATTTTGGAGATTGTTTTGAACTTTCATTCGTTTTCTTAAAGTTCTCTCCTTAAGATACCTACATCAATTCTGCATATATTGCTAACATCAATCTGCCCTCCTCAGTTATCTATTGGCCAAATTAATTGAGGAAGAAACACCAAAATACAATTTACAGTAATTTATTATCTCTGCCAAGCATAGAATCATAAAACCCCCATACTTTATAATTTCTTTTTCTAAGATGCAGAAAGGTACATCTTAAAATATAAATATAGTATCACAAGCAGCATCTCATCATTAGATAGCTTATACTCTACATTAAATGACCATGTCACAATCACTCGGTCTGACCTGCAAATTGTATGCCATGGAAAATAATTTTCCTTAATTTTTGCATCACATGTGAAATATCTTTTTGCAAAATTCACTGTAATTTGAAAAGTAATAAATCTCCCTGATAGTATCTTTTTTTGCCATATACCTTTTTCCATAAAAAGAAATAAATCAAAGTAACCTTGTTTCATAAGTCAAGACAACTTCAAAAACCTTCTCATTAGATATACTCTCCTGAGCTCAAATCATTGTTTATCAGTGTTTCCTGAGCTCTTCCCAGTACTCCAAAATCCTTTAGGCTTGCAGATAAGTGGAACCTAGAAATTAGAAATTACTTCACTAGTATCATTAAAAATAGCATAACCTCTGAATTCTTTCTTAGGGTAATCTCTAAGTACTATAAAATATCATCTAAGAATTGAATTTCTCACCTCATTTAAAGGTCTATCTGTGTCTTTCAGTATCACTGAGTCCTTCAGTAGAAATGTGATTATGTCCTTACCTGCCTTCCCAGGTAGGCTTTGCACTAGGATACAATAAAAGATGCTTTTAAGTAATAGCAAGATGCAGTTATAATATGCACAAATTAGCGAAATAATTCCTAATTGTTGAAATATACTAAGTAGAAAACAATCAAACAAACACACCCCCAAGGGAAGAAAAAACAACAACAACAACAACAAAAAACCAACAACAAAACAAAGAACAAAAAAACCCTGTTGTAAAGCCATATGCATTTTGTTATGTTTATGTGACCAAATTAAGAGCAGGACTGGGGCTTTATTATGCTGTATCCTATTCAATACATGTTAAGACAAAGATCCTACATTATGTGCACTTCAGGTTTGTAATCAATAAAAGGGTATATGTACATGCTGGACTACAAGCTACTAGTAGAGCTGTGAAGTAAAATATGATCCAAATGTATAGCAAATTAACATGACTTTACAGAGTCAAGCAGTACAGATTAAAAGGTAGTAGTGAAGGTTATGAATGCAGATACAAATACACTTAAATACATATGTTCATGTATAATATAGTACACACAGACGTGTATATCATTGTAAACTAGACTGTAAACTAATCATTCAAGCACAGCCAGGTTTCTTGGATTCCCCCAATAAATGTGCAACTTGGCCTGTATTAATACAAAACAAAGTGTGAGTAGCTGAGTTGACTCAGCTCCTGTGGCCACTGCAATTAAGCTAGAAAAAAAAAAAAAGTCTTTGAGGAGCAATATTAGTATATATCTAATATAATTTTACATATATGCTAATTTGAACCTTTCTAATAGAACTCTGAAGGAAGAAACATAAGAAAACAAACCAGAGTTTGTATTCATGTCTGATGTCCATTCACCTGTTAGACAAACACATGTAGCCTCTGTAGCAGAGGAAGTTACAAGGTGAAAAATGAGCAGTCATGAAAGCTCACATGTAAATGCTTAAAGCTTCTTTTATGAAGCAGGGAATATTGATCCAGATAAGACCCGTTACAAGATATACATGATCTTTAACATCTGTGGCAAAAGATACCTTTGCAAAATGCCACTAACTTGCCTTTTTTATTTATTTTTTTTTTTTGTCTCCAATACAGTTTCTCAGCCTTAGGATATTTTTCAACCATGTTCCTTAGACAATAACAACTCATAATGGTATTAAATTATATTTCTCCTTAATAATGCATTTTTATACTGGGATATAAGGATTGGACAGTGTTCCTAGTAAGACAGTAATATTGTGAAAAAGCATCAGAATTTTCAGAATCACAACTCTTATATAAATATCCATAATGAGATTTCCTCCACAAAATTTATTTCTAAAGCTTATGCACAAATGTACAAATGCTCCCACTCACTTCAAATTCAAAGTGGATCCATTCAATCAAAATCATCATTTTATACCCATTTTATGTTTCCTCAATCCTGGTGATTAGCAACAATTCCACCATGACATATAAGTTTGAGCAACTAGGAATGAATACCAGAACTCTTGCTTTAATACAAAACCACATGAGCTATCTCCTAAACATAGTTGCTGTGGACACAGGTAATCAAATTACAAAGAATGTTCCAGCCATGTTATTCCCAAAGCATGCTAATAATGTTCAAAAATGAATGCTAGCAAGCTATACAAAATTAATCATATTTTTTAAGGCTTCTGTGCTTGTTATGAGAAATATTTTCAAATAATCTTTAAGAAGCATAAAGCTAATCTAGCAAAACTCTGCCTTGATACAGCTTAGTTGTTACATATAAACTGCTTGAATTCAGATCCCAGTTGGCAAGATTGTTTTCTTTTTCAACTTTCATAAAACAATTTCTCATAAAAATCTGAACAAGAGACAAGATCTACCTGGCATGCAGGGGTATCTCACAGCAAAAATTTACTGCCTTCTCTGCTATTCTCCGAGTCCCAGAGCACTAGGAGCATTTGGGTTCCAGGGGAGCTGCAGCACACAAATACTGTCAGTTCTAGGACGTGCTGTTGGCAATAGTAGCAGACAATGGTCATGAAAGGGGATTTTAAAGCTTCTGCCTGAAAATGCACCAGACCAAGCCATCTGGTTTTACCTAACCCTGGCTTGGTTTGTGTTTGTAGCCTAGAGAGAGGCATTTTATTCACACAACCTGGTGCCCTGAGATTAGCATGCCAACTAGTTTCAACACAGTTGCAACAGATGTAAAGACTTTAAGAAGTTAGGGAAATTCAGCTGTTAATGGCTGTTCTCATTAAAAGCTGTTACAAAATTTTCAGTCTTCTTTTACAGTTTCTGTTGCCAAAACAAATACACAAGTGACATGAAGTGCCTTTTGTATTCTAACATCCTCCTTTTAATGTAATACTCTCACGATTATCAAACAGCTCAGGACAAACACACCTAATTCTTACTAGAAGGCAACAGATATGACATTGTTTGCAGTTCACTACGGCATAGCAGAATATTACCTATACTACTTATTCTGGTTTTGAGTACCAACCTGTGAAGCTGCAGTGATAAGTTCCAATGAACAGGTCTGAACTACCAGAAAAATTAGTGCTCTGGGATATTCTCTGTCAAAATTAAGGAATAATGAATACAAAAGCAAGACTTTCTTTTAGTATTCAAATGGGATGCCCAACTCAGTGCTACCAACAGTATCACAACACACAGCACAACTTTGTACTCCTTACTCTTTTCTCTTTGAGAAAAGAGAAACTGTAAATAATTTTGTAATTTCAGTCTGAAAAGGAAATGCTACTGTGTGTTTTGTGCCATAAAAGATTGCAGTAGCCAATCAATAGAAAAGAAAGCTTTTCTGGATGGGCATACAGTTGTCCTATATAGATCCCAGGTTTGGAAGAATAGCTTTGTTACTACATTGAAGATGGGAGAAGAGGAAGAGAGAGACAGAGATCTTAGGTTTGCTGGGCAGCCAGAGCGCAAAGAAATATGAATTTCTGACTAACAAAAAATCTGATTCCTATACATAAGCAAACAATGGCAAAAAAAGAAATTATTTTATTCATAGAAAATTCAAAAGTTATATTTTCTCATGCAAGGAATTACATTTTAAAGTAATGCAAGTACCTAAATATATCATGACATTGTACCTGCTGTTAATCATCTTAAAAGTTAGAGACCAAATACATTTCTAATAATGATTAGACCAAATGATTTATGAAATCCACAAATCAAAAAGTTTAATTATTAAAATTACCATAGTCCACCTTATCCTCAGATGTTGTACTATGGACTATCAAAATAATAAGGACTATCATAGTCAAGCAGTAGGTACCATCTTGTCACATCCTTCACAGTCAGTTTCTCCTCCCTAACCACTGAGGCAAAACCTACCTGATGCTGGACACTGGCCACCTCAGGTCCATCTTCCTTGTTCCTAAACCCAGTCTTTATAAAGTAAACTTTCAAAGCAAGGACCAATGTTATTCATTTGATCCAAATCTGTCACTGATGTTACTCTTAATCTTTCACTAAACTGAGAATCTGTTGAGCCTCAGGCAAGTATAATGAAGGGTATTCTCACTCCTTCCCGCGGTCAAAAACAACAACCCTTTTCTGCATCTGGCCTATAATGAGTTGGGATTCCTCCTCCCCAGTTTGCTCAAGCTGAGCACAGCTTTCTGTGTAACTATATATAACAAATATGCTACAGGACAGTAGCATGGCAATGGAAAAACTAATTCCTCTCCTACCTCACTGTAAAACCTTCTCTAAAGGGTTGTCATCAGAAATTATGAAATCACCTAAACCAAAGCCTCAGCCAACAAAGTGAACTTCTCCATCTCTCGATCTCTATCCACATTTGCAAACTAGTGTTATAAATCCATGCTCTCCTTTCCTTATCTCCCTTTTTTAAAATTCAGATTATGTTCTTATCTTCATTTATGTTAGTTCTACATAGCTTGCAAATAAAACAAATGTATTTGAAAACAAAATATCTGTAACTACAGATAGCATCCAGAACAGCAAGTAAAATACATCTTTTCTGATTGTAACCAATATTCACCTGCCCTTGTCACACTCCACACAGTAGCAGTACCATCAATATCTCCAGTCAGATTTGTCAACTATACTTTTTCAGGTTACAGTTTAATGGTTTGCAGTAGGCTTTTGTTTGTTTGTTTTGAATAGCCATAGATCTGACCTTAGGAATTGCTTCACTTTAAAGTTTTGAAGTAGCAAGCAGTTTTTTCAACAGTTATTTTAAAATAAAAGTATACACTGTGCCAATTGGAAGCTCACCTAGGGAATAACTGGTGAGTTCTTATAACACATTTTAGCCGAGTATGTTCTTCCATACATTCTGCATGACAGCACGCTCAGGAAAATAATGTTATGAAATTATCCACTAATACATAGAAATTTGATTATTTTATTTCAACTCTCTATATGTAATTGCATAAGATTACTGATCTTAAACCCTATTTCTCAAAACTTTATGGTAAGATCTCAAACAAATACTTTAAAAGTTACTGTAAATTAATTAAAAAATATCTAATCAAATAATTTCTAAAATCAAGTTCTCTTTGAAAAAAAATATATAATAGTTCAAGCAAACTGTCTCTGAGAAGTCTGCAGTCTTTCGTACAAGAGATCAAGTAACAATCAAATGGATCCTTAGTGATAGAGTTTACTACTAAAAAAAATGAAAACCATTATAGTCCTGGTATGCCTTGAATACAGCATTATTGTTTCTAAATCCAAGGGATCTGAAATGAATGAAGGCTCATAAAACTAATTCAACCTTCTTGTAGGTAAACCCAAAATGAATTAAATTCCATTAAATTTCTAACCCACTATTCACAGAATGCAAATAAACCTCTTCTCAGAAGTTAGGTATTACCAACACAAGTAAACCAAGAATATACCATAACTATGCAAGACACTATTCATTAATAAGTTGGGATTTTTTTAGAATGGAAACATATATGGGTGTTTATGTGAACCATGTAAAATGTAGAGATCAATATCCAGTATTGTCAAAAAAACATTCACACATTTTACAGAGTTACTAATTAAAATAAGCCACTGCATTTGAAGTATTGAATGTGCATCTAGTTTTATATGAACAAAAATGTGATACAGTATACACTTGTAAACCTAAGCAAATGAACCATACGACCTCATTTAAACTGACCACATTCGGGAGGGGAAGTATTTATACCCCAAGCCCCATAAATAATTTCTTTCTTTCTGAATTGTTCCACACGATCACAAGAAAAGGTTCAATCACCACTATAGAAGAACCTTCTAGGGCTGGAAGGGCAGCAGGCCCCAAGTGATGGTAACAGGGCTGGTTTGCTCGCTGGTGGTAGAGGCATGAGAGGGTCAGGTCTCTCTGTGAATGGACAGAATTGCCTTTTCTCGGGAAACATGAGGGTACTGAACGAATTTTGTGGTTTGAGGTGACAGAAGAAGCCCACGGAAAATGACTCTTCCCCACAAGGACGCAGTGAGCAAAGGAAAATGGGTTTGCAAAGTTGTTTATTTTTATTCCATCTTACCCAGCAGATCTGAGGTTTTCCTATTTTACAGGTCACCAAGGTCTAATAAAAATCAGTTTCAAAGACTATAAAGCTTTGGTGTTTTGGAAAGGGGTAGAGCTTCGTTATTGTGCTTGCAAGATGATCTCAAGCCCTACTTCCTATATCAGTTTACTTTGCAAAATGGAATCAGGCAGAAAATCAATAAAGCAGAAGGAACTTTCAAAATTACTCAGTCTGATCTGAAAAAGCACAGACTCCCAGAAGAGACAAACCCCAAAATATTATATACAATGTATTGTTCTAGGGAATCAAAACAAGCGCAAAAAAAAGAAAAAAAAAAAGGAAGAAAATCAATAGTCTTTGAGCCATGTGTAATTTCACAGTATCAAATATGTGCAAATATTTGTGGCAAACATTATTGCTTTCGTAGCAGATGGGTCAGTTGAAAGTGTTTGGAGCTGGTGGATTAGAAAGTTTGCTGTTTATTGCTGTAGGTTGTTGCCTTATTTTACAGAAACTACGCAGCATGAATACAAACTTGATTTGAACAAGAGAGTATGCACTCCCACCCCCCACGTCCTGCACTGCATCATACTCCCCAGATAATTTCAAGTGTGGGGGATAAATCCATCCTCTGGAGATGAAATGGGAAGTAGTGAAAAGACACAGTTCTAGCTGCTGGGCAGCATCTCAAGTTCTCTGAATCTCTGGACAAGTAAGAAAAAAAAAAAGTGTTTTGTGTGCACAGGTCTGGTTATATGAACAGGCAGAGGTGTTATAGGGAACATCCTTTCTCTCCCTAGTGAAGGTACAAAGACAGACTATTCTACTGCTTTTCCCACTGTTCCCATGCTACAAGGTAGCTGTTAGCTGATGATGGTGAAAGATTTATTGCATCATTTAACTGCAGCTGTGAAAGACCAGGCATTTGTCCCTATCTGAGATGTGTCAGAATCCCATTAGATTGCCATCTTTGGCACCTTTGGATACTTAGTATTCTTTCGTGAAGTTGAACAGAAATTATTGTGATCTGCTAGTCCATTTAGAACTGTGGACTAACCGTATTAGTCTGTATGTTGTAGTAAATCTTCAAATTGTATACAAATGGAGAGGGTAAAACTGAAACACAATTTAAAGTAACACGAGGTTTCTTAAGGTATTAAACCTATTTCAGCATATCAATTCTTAATTTCAAGGTAATCAGCAATAGAATGTAAAGATTACATTAGAAATCCTTAACTACTCTGTTTCCTAAATCTCTTGTGGAAACTAGTTCAATAGAATACTATTAACATTATCAACAATTAGAGTGTCACAAATGCCTCAGTTTGATGTAGGAAGTTATTTTCTTTTTGTGGAGGCGCAAATGGAAGAAGATGAAGGCAAAATAAATGTTAGAAAAAAACATTGCAGAAAAAAAAGCACCTTGCTATGTACATGATTCTCTTCTTAGGGAAAGGATGAAACAAAACCCAAGCAAACCACACAGTTAGTTGTGCCATCAAGCCTATGCTGAAAAGCCTTCGGACTGCCAAATGAGTCAGATTCTTGACTAGGTGGGATGCAGTGGTGCTGGTTGTAGAAGCCTAATATGATGAGTACTGGTGTCTCTGTATACAAATGTGAAACACAGAGAGTAAGATGAACCTTTGGAGAATGGTTCCAGAGTTGTCATCATTACAGAAATCTCAGTATTTGTCCCATTAATTGTGGTTGTATCCTGTCAAGGTTTAGGGTCAGAACCATCCACAAGGCCTTTAGCAGACGCTCTTTGTTAACCTGTCTCCCTTCCCAGAGGGAAGGGAAAGGAAATAAGGGAAAGAGACTTACAGATTAGAAACTAAACCAGCTGTAATGAAAATAAAACAGAATATATATAGAAATCAATATCCAAACCAAGCCCCTTGATGGCAACTACACCACTGTCACCACTGATGCTGTAAAGCAGGCACTGGGGATGCATGTCCCCGACTGGACTTGGGAGCAGATGAGAAACAGATTCAGGAGCTGGATTCCCCATGATCCCTCAGCTTTACACTCAATATCACATATATGGGATGGAATACTTCATTGGTAAGTTTAGGGTCATCTGCCCCATCTACTCCTCCCTGCATATTTGGACTTACTTTCTGCCCCCACATGGTGCACAAGATTTACTAGTGACCTTGGACTCTATAGGAGAAAGTATAAACAAAAGTCTTCCTGTACACCAGTCCTTGGTGATAGCTATATGCATTGTGTTACCACTTTTAGAAGCTGACACTGTCTGCAGAAATATGCTGTTAACTTCAGAAAGTGCAGTTAGAAGAGACTGAGCTGAAAAGTAAAATCACCGAACAGAATTAGTTCTGTTCTAACTCAAACCAGGACATAACCTTTACTCTTTTTAGCATGCCTGAAAGGAGAAGGGGATGAGAGAATACCAATGAAAGGCTAGAAAATATTTTCTGAGGCTATAAATCCATTAACAAAGGCTGAACATAATATTTAAATGGATCGCAGATAAAGCAATAAAAAAAGATGATTCTTTAAAGAAAAAGATACTTCACGGATGAGATGATTTTTATAATGAAAAAAGGCAGCAAAGCCATCACATTCTACCAGATGAAACAAAAAGTAAATTGACATTAGGGAAGCTCCACAAAAGAGCTACAGACTGTGGAACTGCCAACTTCATTTTAGTCCAGACAGAGTTGAAAGACACAGGCCAAAGTAAAATCATATTTCCCTACAGGGATGGGACAGAGAAAGAAAATTGTGCTGAGTGAAAGGAAGACCACCTTGAAATTAAAAGTAATTCAAAGGGGAAAAAAATAGTGAAGTAATAGTTTATATAGACAAGAATAGTTTCCAGTTTGGCAATGGGAATGCAAATGGAAGGAGCAGGCTCAACATTTTTAATCAAAAAGCAGAGTTAGCTCACATAGTAGCGGTCCTTAAACACGCTTCTGTGAGTTAATCCAATGTACATGATAGGCACACATCTTGTCTCATTTGACACTGCTTTGTTAACAGAGGAACAGGCAGTAATTGATAGTAACATATATTTCCATCTGATATTTTAGAGGCTTTTACATGTAATCAAGTGCAATATACAAGTTTATCCCATGTTAAACATATTAGAGTATATTCAACTAAAAGCCTTACCAAATCTGAGCTGCAAAAGAAATGAGACAACTCTCTTAAATATTTCTGTTTTTCTAATCAAGTTATTTCTAGGCTTTCAGCCATTTCAGAATTCTGGTTTTATCAAAATATGAAGAATCAAGGTTTAAAGTCATAAAATTCAAGTTTGGGAAACATCTAGAGGAACTGTTACCTAAGACATTAGTAAAGGCTTGAGAAAGTAGCATGCAATTACTAAGCATTAGTATGAGTGATTATAGTCAAAACAACAGAACAGTGACCCTCTACTGAAGACTAGAACTTCTCAGAATTCAATGATTTAACTAAGTGGTAGCTTTTACCACTAAACTAAAAAACAAGTCAGCATTATTTAGTGTACTGAAGTGTCATAATGATTAGGCCTATTTGCTAATACAGGAAAATAGCCTCATCTTAAATACTGGAACTACTAGGAATGTTTTCTATAAGGCTTCGTGCTTAATTAAAAGAGTGCAAGATATATATTCCCGTTATCCTGGGTAGCTTCAGACACAAAACTATAATATTCATCAAATATATTGTGAAAGCTGTAGTATGGATGGAAAGATGACATGAGACCTTTCATGAGATCAGAAAAAAAGATAAAAACCAGTTAATAATAGAAGGAATGAAAGTAATGAGAAAATGAAGACACATCAACTAAAACGAAATAGCCCAAAATAAAACATTGAAAATTAGGATGAATACAACAAATGCAAATTCCATTAACAGTTTGAATTAAATTTTCTAATGAAGCTTATTTCTTCTTTTAATAGTAAAATACTATTCATCCTGAAGCATCAAGTTTATCCTGCAGAAGTGAAGAGATTAGCAAAATATTTAAGACTCTCTTTAAAATGATGTGAAGTTCTAGAGCAAATTAGAAGTATTCTAGACTGAGTAAAAGAGCAGAAACATGAAGAGAAGAAAATAGACATATCATAAGAACGAGCAGTTAAATGCTGAAGTATTAGAAAAATTCAGATATATTTTTTCAGTTCTCCAAAGCAGCAGAGCAAATAAATAATTTCATCTGTTTTACTTTTCAAGCTCTGAAAGGAAGACATTACTTTCTACCTAAACAGCTCCTTAGAATTCTTATACTGAAGCTGGGAAGTACCACAACTGTTGTGACATGGAGGGGGGTGGGGAATGATGTGGGTTGGGGCTTTTTCTTGTTTGTTTTTCTTTTTTAAACATACATCACAAGTATATTGGAGCAATGCTAAAGTAGAGGTTTCCTCATTTCTTACCTGGTTTTAATTGCACTAATGGGCAGACCCAGCGATATTTCTAGAACTGTTTTAGAATGCAAGTAATGAAACTTTGTCAGAATTAGAAATTGTAAATCTATATTGGATGTTTTGACTAGAATAAAAATGCTAGAGAAGTGATATAGTCTAAATACTCATCTAAGGTCAAAGTAAATATTTAAATTCAAAAATGAAGAAAATTTCATTATCAGTGTTGGTTTTAATCAGAGGAAGGCCCTGGAAACCTGAAGGTGTGGCACACTCAGCAATTTATGATTTTCGGTGGGGTGCAAGAGTTCTTTTCTTGAACATGTCTTTCTCAGCTTGTTTACAAGCAGGATATAAGATTCACATTCTTTTTCTTAGCATCATATTAATGTGCACACTCACCTATTCCCTCCTCCTTTCTCACCAATACTCTGATCAAGCCCCTGAGCCTCGGAGTCCCTTGTAAGAAAGTCTCTGTGTCACACAACTTGGTTCTTTTGGTCTATTCTGTAGGAGCTTTTCATCTTTGTAAGTTTAAAGCTCATTTTTTTCAGCGTTAAACATGTGCTATTACAATTAGAAACATACGCACTCGTATTTGCTGAGGTGTGGATGATGTGCTGTGCTCTTTGGTCTTTTACATTTCAGCCATATTAACTGTTCTGAGAGTTAATGAAGTTTAGTTCCTGAGGATGCTTACCTTACAAACCACTCTAAGAGGTGTTAGAGGTGAAGAAAGAATTCATTGGGAACTAGACTGTACAACTGTTAGAAGTGCAAAGCTTTATCTGTTGGTAGCAAATACAAGCATTGCTTTCCACGAATTGCTATCAAGATTAGAATACAAAGAAACATCTATGTTTAATCAATTCAAATCAATAAAAGTTTAATCAAACTTTTTTAAGCATGTGGGATTTTTGTTTTGTAGCTAAAGTGAGCAAATATTACTGTGAAATAGCAGCTTGACTTTTTTTTTTTTCTCCCATCTGATTAAAATAAGTCTTAGTGGACTCCTGCCAAACCTCTGAAAACACTTTGCCTTGGCACTGATGATTTGTACTCATTTTGGCAAAAGAGATATTTTGTTCTCACATTCAATAGACATATTCAATTTCTTTTCTCTTCAAGGAAGTGTTGATGCCAGATGCTTAGATGTGTCTAAGTGCTTCCATTTAAAAAAAAAAAAAGCACCGTTGAATTTTGTACAGACTTTCACGTTCCTTCCAAGAAACCCAATGAAATATTTTGTTTAATGTTATAATTAATCATGTGATCTACACCGTTATGTATTGTGGGCATTCATGGCATTGGTATTCTGCCCAGATTCCCAATTCAGTCCATGTATGGCTTAGATTTATTCATTTCAACTGTTTCCCTCTGTGTAATAACTTCAGAGTAATCTGTAGTCAGCAGGGAGAAATGGCCTTGGCATACAAAAGAGGGTCCTTCTAGATATCTTTCAGTCTGCAGCTCTCATTTTCTGCATACATTTTTTGCTGCTCATATTGGAAAATACACTACTAACACTAGAAAAATAGTCTTCAATTCTGCAGTAAAGAATATTTTTTCAACCTAAAGAACAATCTATTGAGCAGTGTTAAGTTTAAACTTCCGAATTAGCTTTATAGGAAATCAGAACAGCATAAAATCAAGCTAAACTTGTAGGGTTTTTTTAACAAAAATATTCAGTAATGTCATTCCTTGTTTCCCTTGCACCTGCAGTTACTGTGTATGTAGAGAACTGGAAACATGTCAGAAATATTTACAACAATACACCTACTAGGCAATAAGGGGCAGGGGGGATTATTAATATCTGTGGTTTTTAACTCTCAGAGCCAAAGTCTTCAGACAAACATGATAGAAAGTAGCAGGTAAGGTACCAATGTCCCTGGAGAGTTGTGCAACTGTTAGTATGATTGTTTTCACTGCTGAAAAAACACTGTATATAACAGTTGACATTTGTGCCATGATATATATATTTATGTATCCAGTTCTAAAAGATGGGTAAAAGGGAATTAAAGGGATCATTAATTTAACTTATACTTCCTAAATTTTCAGTTCTATTCTTCATTTTAAACTGCTTGAGTGCAGTTCAGCTGAATGCAAATGGGCCAAGACTGTAAATGAGTACATAATGAGTAACATAATTTTCATGCACAATCTCTTACAATCATAGGTATTAGTGATGCACAAAAGCTCTTCTGTGTCAGAAGCTGAGGCACAACTTTTTACACATATTTCATACGTATCCCATAGTTTGCCATATGACTAGACATGCAGTATTGCTGTTCTAATCAGCTAGGAGAAGGTTACCAACAGGAAATCTCAAGGGCTACATGCATTTATCAAAATATTGATAACATTGTTTTCTGTACCTCTCTGTCACAGACAATACAGGAATTGTTCCTTATTCCCAAACTGTTGTTTCAACTGAATAAAGATTAAATTCTGCTTTAACATCCTGTATTCAAGTTCTCAATTCACACAAACTGGCAGAGGCTTTCAGCTATGAAGCCAAATATCTGGCAAATATATGTGATAAATTATTTGTTATGAATAGCTGACCTAAATTAAATATGAAGAGAGTTGCCTTCCTTGTCCTAATGACTAAACATATAGCATCGTCTTTTTTTTTTTCTTTTAAATTACTTACTCAGAATGCAATGCTCAGGAATCATTAAAAGTTGCAAACTATATACAAGCTTACATCAAACTGCCCACACTATAGTACTTAAAACATGCTAAAAACATAATGAACATATATTCCAGTAGGCTTTAAATTAATTTTGAATAATTGGGTGGGTGTCTTTTTTTTTTAAATAAAAAGTTGTCAGACTTGAATTTTTTTTGTTTGTTGGCTTGAAAGTTCTAGTTCTCATGACAAGGATATTTGGATATTTTACCTTTTTTTCCATATAAAACACATAGGACATTCGTGCAATTGATATTAATTTGAAATTAAGTTTATATTTGAATCTTATAACAGTCTCAATGGTATATGTACCAATTATAGTCTGTTACAGTTCCACTAATGAAGTTCTACTAATTAAGAAGCTTACAGGTTGGACACAAATATAAAAAACTTAATGGAAGATACCTGTAGAAATGGTTGAACGTGTTTCATATAGCCTATCATATCAGGAAGTCAGAAAACAAACAAACAAACAAACAACCCCACACTATTTTTACTTGGTCAGAGTCATTTACAGAACACTACGAGATAAACCATAAGTCATCAAAGTCCCTGAGCTTTGAAGAGTTTGGTGCCTATTTCCTGCACCAGCCAGCCAGTTTAATTTTACTGCCAGGCCACAATTCCAAGTCCTCCTGGGAAGAACTTCAACTGCACAGAATTCAAACTTGTTGTGCATGTAGTGACAGATGGTCACCAAATACTTTCTGGACCTCCTGAAATCTGTATGATATTACGTATCGGAGAATTCATACACTGGTAAATACTGAGAACTAGTAGCATGACATACAAAAGTATTTGAAAGCCCCTACAAATGACAAATTGTGCTAATATATTATATACAGCATACCAGAAAAACATAAAGTTCACTCTTATAAAGGAAGAAATGGAAAGAAACAATAAAAAATAAATTACATTGAATCATAACAACATACAAGAGATTAAAATATTTCCAAAGTATTTTTTCTTTAATAATACTAATCAGCATCAGAAAAATTCTTTCCCTTTCCTAGGTCAGAAATTAAACATGCACGTTTGATCTTTCCAAATGAGACAAGAGAGTATGAGCTTATTTCAACAAACAACAGGAAAACAGCAGAAGCAAAGTCTGTTGTTAGCAAGAATGATATCGACACTGAAGATTTCAGATATCAAAAACATACCAAGAATATAAAAGTTATCTTTGATATCAAGGCTATTTTATGAAAAATAAAAGAAACTAATGGATCAAATCCTACTACCTGACACAGATCCTTGTTATAACAAGCAGTAATTTTAGCATGGTCTGTAAAAGGTACTTCTCAGCATACATACAGCTCTGTGCCATAGGAATTACATCAGATCGTAGAATCTAAGCTACATAAGGTAGATCTGCAGAAGTACAGCAACATAGCCATGTACACACATCCCTCAGAATAAAAAAATCACAAAGATGTAAAAGCATAATTGCCACCTCGAGACCAGCATCAATTACTCAAATAAGAATGCATGGGAAATGTCTTGAATGCAAATGCTATTCCAGACAAGCAGAGATTTCTCTTAAATCACAATACACACTTTGTAAAGCATTGCAAATTCTTACTTGACTTTAGGAAGAGAAATTTTATATATGAGCACAAGTAAATTTGTCTCTGCAACATAGAAATAAATCTTACCAGGAATTTATTTCTGCATATTATAGCAAATGTAGCTTTAGGACTTTGAGATTACTCTGAGTTTTAACAGAAAGCTTTTAGGGGACTAGGCGTCTGAGGTTAAAGTTCTGTCACAGCTTCCTTGGATGAAGACAGTATTGATGAAAACAAAAGCAAAATTATATGCTGTGATGAATAATTCCCAGTTTTTCCATTTTTCTAATATTTACAAGCTGCAAACATAGTATGAATAATTTCCATAGAACACTATCTACAAAAGTAGATACCTTGCTATATTTCTTTGAAGGCAACACCCTTACCCATCTTTCTAGATACATGGAAAGTAATTTCAAGTAATATAGTGTATGTTTGGGAAATCTTCTAATGTCTTTTCTGTTTCTGTATTCTTCTAAATTTCTCTTAAGTTTCTTTTAAATATTTATATAACCATTGATGAAGTAATTGTCACAAACATAGATGTATCTAGTATATTAGTGAAAAGTGGATTTATGACATAGTTCTAAGCAAATAAAATACTTCTAATCAAATATTAACATGCATTTTAAGTATCTGGATAGACATACAGCTTACTTCCCCATGCACAACCACCAAAATTTACATTTTATTTCACAAAATATTTCTCATCTTTGCAATATTACCTTAGCTGCTTTTTATCATTATTTTTATAGCAATTCTAATACTTCAGGTAACCCACAGGAATCCCCAAATTTATAAATATAGCATGAAATTATTAAAAACCTAATGAAAATCAAAACCATCAGCATTTGTTTTAAATCTGTGTTGTCCAATTACAGACTTCAAAAATAGGGGGTTTGTCATATATTGTTTTTACTCTCATTTTCAAATGCAGCTTCATGCAAGAAAACAATCTGGCTTAAAACTTTACCCACTGAAGTTAGTGTTGTAAGACACGTCAGATGTGTAATATTGTCTCTACCTCATTATATTTGGAAAACTAGTATAAATTATGCACCAGTACTGTATAAAAAGCAAATACCAAACAATATGATCTATAATACCTGTGATAACAGATACAATAAAATGTAGAAACAGAACTCTTCTTCACTTGCATTGTGTTTTGAGAATCAAACAAACAGTTGTAGTATTTTCTGTTAAAATGCTTCACAGCATTCATACTGTACATGATAATGAACAACTCTTCAAGAATGCTCATCTACAAAGAAGTAAAGTATTTCAGAATTCAGCTACTTGCCACATCTGGAGTTAGTACGTGAGAGTAGCTTGCCACTTAAACCCATAAAGCATAGGTACAAAATCAAAGTGATCAGACACAGAATACATACATAATTAGGGCTACTTTTTATTGTATTCAGACTTCTGAATCTCTTAAACTACAGTTAATTGATAATAATTCTCTCCCTGATAAAACTATTGATGCACACTTATGCTGTATTTTGTCTAAAAATTGTAGTGAGGAAATACTGATAAAAAAGTTGTCCTCACTTTTTTTCCTTGTAGTCTGCAACTGCTTATATTTAGAATGTTTCTCTAGCTTGATTTCCCAAGGAAGTGCTAGTAAGTGATGTGTCAAGTCCTTTCTCTAATTGTATTCTAAAAAAAAAAAAAACAAAACCGAACCCTACCATTTTTGAAGTATTTGTCCAGCTTCAGACAAATTTTACATCGGTAAGAAGCTCTAGACATAACAAAGTTCTACTAATTTAATTAAGAGTGCAGACGACAGATTGGAGAGATCCTCTTCTCATCCCTACAAAAGCAACAGCTAAAGCATAGAGAACAGTTCCGGAAACAATATCATTCAGGAAGAGCCAATAAGCTAGCTGCAATAGGTTCACACACATATAATTTTCTATTTTACTTTTTCAGAAGATGCTCCAATTGCTCCAGAATGTCTCAGCTTCACAATATTGAGAAATTTAGTTTCATCAAGTAAAATATTAATGCATTTTAACATATCTATGGTGTTTCTGATGAACTGAAACACTGGCATTTTGCAAGGTCCAAACTCACTTTAAGAGCTTTCTTTTAATTCAATGCATTCTGTACATGAAACTAAGTAAATAAACTTATTAGTTAAAATCACATGCTCCCCAGCAGAACTAATTTATGATATAATTCATACTGCAGAAATAGGATTTTTTGAATGCACTTCATTTTATATCTAAAAAGAGAATTTTTTTTTTTTTAGTTTATAACTTGTTAACTTCTGATCTGTATCCTTCTTTAGAAAGTTTAAATAGGTGAGATTAAATACCTTATCTTAAGGTTTTCCATTCCTTTGTTATTATCCCTTAAATAACTCAGGAAATTGTAAATGCAAAAAAAAAATAAAAATTGTTTGGAACAGATCACTGAAGCCTACTTGAAAGCCTGTAACAGTATTTCACATAATAAACACCTCTTTCACAATAAGTGTCACATTGCCAAAGAAATCAATCTTGCCCAACAGACCATTCCTTCAGACTAGAACACTTTGCACACAGTTCTTGGTCTCGAGCTCATTCAAGCAGATGTAAAAGGTGGGGGCAACATGGACTGAAGTTGTAGAAGAGGGAGGAAGAGAAATCCTGCACGACAGGCTTCCAAATCAATGACGTTTAACCATTAGAAAGAAAGAGGAAGTTGTAGTATCATTCATAAGATTAAGTATGAGCTATGCTGGAATATAGAAATGTGTAAGTGAATAGAATTTAACTAGATCACATGAAACTCATTAAGAATTTATTTTCGGAAGATACATTCCTAAGACCTATTTTGGCAAAAATCACTCAAGTATCAAAAGATATTATACAAGTATAACCAGCTTAACAGCATAGATCTGAGGAGATTTTGGAGAGCCAGTATGGCAAAGCATTTAAGACTAAGGAAATAGAATTAGGCCTGATCTAGCTTCTAGATTATGGTTGCTTTGTATCATAAACAGCAGCTCCAAGACCTAATACTGGCTGTCATCCTTCCTGTTTAGCGCTAGTGGCTGTCTTTTATAAATTTCACCTGTAATAAACCCCAAACTAGTAGATTTCAGAATTTATAGTAAAATAAAGTTTCTAATGAGGCAAAGAACACTGTGAAACATCCAGAATGTCACTATATCATTCAAAGAATTCACATGACCTTTGATTACTTGCTTCCTTCATACAGTATGCTGCTTTACTACCACAATGTTTGAGTTACAAATCTGCTTCACAAAAGAAACTGAATCAATGGATGAGGCAGTCCAACAATTCAGTGAGAGATTTAATTAAGACTATGTTTTCTGAACGTTTGTTGGATGATCTAAATATCTTATGGCCTAGCCAGGCTGTATCATTTCATTTTTTTTTAATCAGTTCAATTTATGGTCTTGTTGTCCTCAAACACCCTTGAAGAACAGAGTATATTTATGCAAGACAATCATACTGAAGTAGCCATAATCTTTAGGATCTAATTATAGTCTGAAGTGAACATTGTTTGTGGTTATATTCCAGAGAAACTACAGTATTTGCCTTCCAAAGCACTATGTTAATTCTTAATATTTCAAAGCATCCATGTAATTATTTATTTCTGTAAGAAAAAATAAATAGGAATCGGCTTCATAAAAGTTTGTGGTTTGTATTGGTTCACATTTAGGGAAAAACTTTACATTACAGCATTCATGACTTGAGCGTGTCTTTACATTTTAATTGTAAAAGAGATTACAGGTATAACTTCAAGAAAATGAAGAAATTAATTTCCTTTTCTACGGCAAAGTGTGAGAAGTGCTTTCCACTACTGAAGCTGACACTTTAATTGCTCACCTGTATTGTCACGATACTCCACTCCCAGCTTCTTCTGAAGAGATGTTATGATGAATGATACCAGTGTGATGTGGTGACCACAGGGAAGTGGCATCATTCTCTTGCAGTTTTCAAACCCTAGTGCTTGATGAGGACTAAGATCTTCAAGAAGTAAAAGGCTAGTACACTTGCTCTTTCTGACCAGGCAGTGCTGTGGCTGCTTAATATCCACTCAAAGCCACAATCACCTTCTGATCTGAGGAGCAGGTGACTTGATGATTCTCTTCCATTCTGATTGCTATGCACAGACAGTCATGAAAAGGTAGAGTGTAAAAGATTAAGTAGTATTCTAGTCACCCAGACAGTTTACTTTGCCCTTTTGACAAACTGGTCCAATGCATCATCATCTATCATAAATGGCTTAATAATATGACAGTGCTGTATCTTTAAGGTTATCTATGCTCTGGTGGTAAAGAAAGGTAAATCTGAAGAATTGCTCAGAGTACTTCTAGTAAGCGGTAAAGGGCTGTTTTTCTTTCCTAAGAGGTATCCAAGCTTCAAAATACAACAATTCAAATTAATCCTGTGCCTCAGAGTATAAAGCAGCCTTTCTCAGTTAGCAAGAGCAGACCACAATGATATAACTGTTCAAGTTTCTTTTTCAATATAACCAGGGCCTGCTGCTATAATAAAGTTAAAAGATCAAAATCCACATTTTGGTTGGTGATTTCAGTGTATGCTTCAGAATTAATAAAGTATGATCTTATATTTGCATATTTTTATTAAAACAACTTTTTATCTTACAGCATTTGATACATTGTAACATAATGATTAAACTGAACCGTAAAGTTGTTTCTAATGACATTAGATTAAATAGCAAAACATTTCAGTAATGTTTCTGTTCAGTAATGTTTCTGTTCTAAGACACAAGATACTGGCTTACATATTCCTTACAGAAAGAAAGAATATATAATATTAGAGAAAGAATATATAATATTAGAGAACAACTATGATACTCTGTTAAACATCTGCTATAAAAACCTTAAAGGAACTACGGAATGAATTGATTTGATTGTCGATAAGAATCTACATTGTAAAATCTTATTTCAGATTTGATCGAACTAGAGAATAACTAGCTTCTCCTGAGACTTGACTTCACCAGTATACAGTTGCTTTTTTTTCTTCCCCCTTGTCTCTAGTTGTTTCCTACCAGGTCACGTTTCTCTTCCTCCTAGGAATACAATCACTTTGTACTCATGGCTCAGATTAAAATAAACTCTCACAGGAAAGTTATCTACTGGCCTCTCAATCTCAAGATAACCCCACTAACAAAAAGCCATTTTTTTCAGTGCAGACGAACTACCTGGTGCTAAAAAATTATCAAAAGTACTAAAAGTAAATGCATGGTTGAAGATTGTAGTGGCACTCTCACACAGAACTCCTGAGGCATCGGTGCAGAAACTTTTCTCAGCCCTTTGGGGTCTGAAAAACAATGTGTATTTACACCCAGTAATATAACACAAAATGTGAAATTAGATAATCAGATAAAAAGGCCATGAGAGTCTATGACAAATTAAGAAAGTTCTTGATATACATTACAATGAGGCCAAATTTTCAGGGTTAGCAATGCATGCAATCAGGTTAAAAAATATAATAGCAATACATCTCAGCATATCACTTGAATGTGCTGGACAATTACCAGATACTAAAATAATCACTGTAACAGAGCATTTGTGGGAAAAGAACCCCAAGTATTTCTAAAGTACATTCAGTGCGTGATATTACTTTGTCTTCACTAGGGCTGGGGGAACAAGAGGGGCACCCATAGCTCATCCATATCACAAAGTAATCCACTGTTAACTTATATTTTATAATTTGCAATTTATAAGTAAATGAAACCTGCATCAATAAAAAAGAAAATGAATAGAAATCTGATGGAAGTATTTTGGCACCATCATTCCTGTGTTAGTGCAATTAGAGGCACCATTCTCAAAGCAAAATGACCATTTACTCATCAGCAATTTGTCCAAATACAAGCTGATAATGAACACAGGACTGGCCACTTTATACCAAGATCACTTTTGTAGCATGTGACTTACATTTCTGCTGAGTTATAAAATGTTGAAGTATTTGACTGGTAGTAACGTGCTGGTGTTTCAAAAAAGTACACATTTGCTGACACAAACAATATTGCAGTGCCTAAAAGATAGCTGCCGGAGTTAACAAAATTCAAAGTCAGACCCTTGATTTCACTGTTATTGAATGACAAAATATAAGTCTCTAAGGGAAAGCCTCACAGGAGCAACACGCTGCTCCTACCACTTGGGAATAACCACCACTATTTCTGAAATTTATTTTGACCAATCTTAAGCGCTGAACTCGAGTAAGTTCTCTATAAATCCATAACAGGGAAAAAGGCCTTTAATATAAAGACAAGAGAGCTTCAAATTTCTGTGCTTGGACATTAAACATGTCCATAGTGCTGTGTGATGCATCTAACAAGACTGTCATAGATAGAGAGCAACTTGAAAAAAAATGAGAAGATGGGTAATCTGACTAAGGTTTCTGGAAGGTGATGGGCAGGTTGTTCAGTGTGAAAACTATAAACTTTAGTTGAAGTGTGTGATCCGGCATTTCAAACTTTCAAGCTGATTTTCTTTAGCTACAGAGGTCAGAGATTTCCATGGAATTTTTAATCAGTTACTCAGCTACAGAAATGTTTATATGCATAGCTCTGCACCTCCAGCTGTGAAGTCTCAGAGCAGGATTTATTTTATGCTGCCATATTTATTGCTTAACTCAAATGGCAAGATTTACTTGTTCCTGTAAATGCAGAAGCTATTGTACTGAGTATATTTTGCCTTATAACAGAAAGGTGTCAAAAATGTTTGTGATTTATTTTTTATGTTCTTGTATGTGTTTGGGGATTTATTGCATTTTTATTGAATTATTTAATTTATAGACAAAAAGCTGGCTTAAACAGTTCACGAAAACAAGTGTACATGTTCATATTCTTCATTTTATGTCCCCAGTATCTTTCTCTTCCACTAGATGACCTCTAGAGTTCCCTTCCAACCCAGACATTTCTATGTTTATTATTATTTATTTGTCCCAAGGACAGATCAATAATGAAGTTGTGATTGTGTGCATCCAGCAAGAAAGGAAACACTCTGCAAGACAGTGTGAAATTCAAGAAGAGAGATTAACTAAAATCTGATGAAAGATTCGGTGATATAGAATACTTGGCACAGTATAAGAGAAGTTATTAATACAAAAAGTAAATAAGTAGCTTTAGAACAACCTCATAGATCAGCACTTCAATGATCTCCTTTGAAACTAAATTAAAAAAAAAAATCCCAAGATTAAAAATATCAATTTTCAATTAAAAGTTGAAGATCAGTAAGAAAGCACAAGCTATGCCCACATCAGTTCTAGCTGCAATTTGACACAGAAAGAGTGAACACCCAAGCTAATATTAAGACATTTACTACTTAACTGCCTCACTACAGAAATGTGATGTGTTAATTAGCCAACAGTTGCAAAAGCTTTAACTTAAATTTTTACTACTATAATACCACTTTTTACTAATTCCTCGCTGAAAATGTAGCTTTGTACAAACTGAACAAAATAACATACTTTCAAGCTCTATTATTATTACACATTTTCTAGACTAAATCAGTTTTGCATTGTAAAGTTAGAATCCCTATATTTCAGTGGAGTAAAACCAAAAAGTACAGAAACACAAACTAAATGGCATATTTCACCTCATCTGGAATATGAAGAAAAACAAACGAACAAAAAAACCAAGCAAACACAAAACCACACAAAAATACCCCTAAATTACCAAAACCAGCAAACCAACCACAACATAGTAACAAAAATATTTCTTCTTTAGTAAGACTCAATATATAGGCACAAGAGGAATTGATTATTTCAGAAGTAGATTGAGAAAACAACTGCAGTTGTTTCATACAACTGGTACTTGATACCAGTATGTTATCTATTGGGTTATGTGTGTATATTTATAGTGCGGTTGATACATAATAAATTGTTATCATTGCACTCCAAAAAAAAAAAAAAAAAAAAAAAATCACATTTAATAGTAAGCATGAGGTTTTGATGTGTTTAACTTATGACTAAAGACAGTAAATAAAATCCCAAATTCTTGCAGATTCGGATATTCAGATTAATTCTAGCTCACCAGTTGGTAATTTTTTAGCAGGATTTTCTTACTGCATGTCCTTGTTGCAGAAGGGTATGGAACTGATGTAGCATGACTTTTATGACATTAAGAAATGAAGAGCAAGGCATTACCTTTTTTAATGCATGAACAATTCAGCATTTCATATTCTTATTCATATTCTATATATAGAGCAGTCTGATTCTCTTAAAGGTATTAAGGATCACTGAGGAGTTTGAATTAAAAGGTTCTTGAAAAGCCATGGTAATTTCAAAGATAGAATATGTCAAAACTATTTTTTTTCCTTTTTTTTTCTTTAGTGTACAATCCAGTATTTTTGTTCTTAGATCTAAAAAATCTGCATACGAAAACATGCATATGAACTCATTATCACCTTAGTTACTTTTTCTGATACTGCTGGTCACTTTATTTTTTAATAATTATGACTGTCTTTTGCTCCGGATTGTCTTTTTCTGCATTTTCTTACTTTGTCCATTCATACTTAAACAGCAAACATAAGAAAGATGATGTTCTGTTTTGTCCATGATCCCATTCTGTGGCTCCTAAAAATAATTTTTGTGTCCCACAATAGGTCTACTCTGGCAAATTTGTGACCAAGCATAGTTGTGCTATAAAAGAAAATGCTGAGGGATTCATATGGATAGAACAGAGCCTAAAGCTGTTCATATAAAGAACATTTTCTTCAGTCTAAAAGGTCAATAATGACATAGATACATCTTAACATTAAAAGAAAATGGTTAAAGGTAACAAGAGATATCAAAAGCAAATTTAGTAACATTACAAAACATCAGTTGACTCTTGTGAAGGGTCTCTAAAAGTAACATTATGTCAGCCTCTAATTTTACTAGCTTCATTCAAAAAAATATAACTGAAAGGAAATCTGTAATTCTTTCTTATCCTAAAACTATTTGTAGGTTTGATTTACATTTACTAATTTTTAAGTTTCTGAAAGACTATCTGAACCAATAAAGCTGGTGTTCTCACTGATCTTTACTCAATAGCACACACCCTTTAGGATGAGAAAAATCTAAATTACATACTTTCTTTAGACCAGATTAAAAAAAAAAAGGATTTGAGCTTAGGTCTTCCAGTTCTCCCAAAAACATTTTGACAAGGTCTCTAGTGGATATTCCAAAAATTACCTCTTTCACCCTATCAAGGTTGGCCCACTTAAAAGGGAAAAATACAAACAAATTTTTTAAAAAATTAAGAGGGACATAGCAGGCTGATAACTGATCACTCAAGACTAGATATCTAGGTACCAGTCCTTGAAACCTGTCAAATAACAAGGTTTTGTTGTTGGGTTTTAGTGGGTTTTTATTTTTTGTTTGGTTTTGATGTGCTCTTTTTTAAATCATGTGCCCATGCAGATAGCCAATATTCCTAGCTAGCTGAAACAATTAGGACCTGAGAGAACCAAGCTCATCCCAAAGAGGAGAAGTAAATAAACAGATCTTATCCAACCTCTTTCTAATTTTTTTCTGTGATCAGGGGAATATCTGCTAAGAATTTCATTATAAATCACATTTTTACAGCAGTGTTCAAGTTCATAATTTCATTTTATGGATTTGGTTAGAAATATCCAAATTGGAAATTAAATATTTTATTGAAAGTATTCCATTAAAGCAAATCTTCATTTCCATTGCTATTTTGAAACAGTTCCCTTGGATAGCTGCCAGTGGATATAGGTTAAATGTCTGTGTACTGCACATGCAGGAAAAAAAAAATATTCTACATCACAAAGTTCAAAATTCTTTGTGCATGCAGTGCCAATGCCCATGGCTTCCTCCATTCCTAAAACATTTATGTGCATAGCCTCCGGGATATCTTTGCTGGCTGGCCTGGCAGGCTATAAAGGAGCAGCATCCATCAAACTGTAGGACTCCTGATTACCTCAGCTACCAAGGGTATGTTTTTGAAAACTGGGTGGAAATAGATTAAAAACACTTGTTTGAGAGTTACTAAAATTTTGAAATTAGATCATTTCTGATCTCATCACAGATGTGAACTCCTACTTATATGGACAGCCATACACAAATGCTTTAAAATGAAAGGAATCTCTGGAAAAAAAATATGCTGGTTTTGTTTGGCATTTCTCTAGTCATCCTGTGTACTTGCTGCTAAAATTTTCCTTTAGACTTCCTGTTCTCTCCTACATCTAATATAGTAGAACATATTTTCAGTATGTCCTTTTAATTCAGAAATGGATTAATATCACTTGAAATTAAATGATGGCATAAACCACAGAAAATGTCAAAGCCTTAATAAGAGAAATTATGTGGACAAACTAGGCAAATACTACAATGCATGTAAAATATGCAATAGCAAGATTTTCCTTGCTTAGATAACGTACAAGGGGATCAAGAGATCAAATCTGTCTAGGTTTGCATAGAGAAAAATTAAAAACAAATGTAGACAAAAAAAGTGAATCAACTGGTAAGGAGTTCTAGGATTCTGTCCTCATAACAGCAATCTCCATTCCATCTACACAAGAGAGAAATCAAGAGTGACAGTTTTCACAAACCTGTGATTTGTTTGCTGATCATACTTTTTAATTAGTGAGACACTGAATAATGCCAATATTGATTTCCATTTCATGTTTAAATATTATATTTTCAAAAATATAGAACAAAGATAATTCCAGACCTTTACCACGGTACCAATGATATCAGATTTTCTGATCATGCAAGTTAATAGAAAGGGAAGTTTCTTTACATGTCCATTCTGCTGTATGAACATACAGCCAGAAAAATTTTAGAGGGCTAATAGAATAATATTCCTGCAGGCGACATGCTAATTAGATTTAAAACTAACTCATTTTGCAGAATAACATAAGTTGTTAATTCCTATGACAGTACTTGATAGTAAAGTATTTGCCATGTACTTGAATGAATCCTTACACTGCAAACAAGAGCACAGAAATTCCAACCTGATTTAATTACTCAAAACTGCAATTATCTGATGCACATACTTCATAAATGGCCTACCTACTTAACTCACAACGACACTAATTGTTATGCATGGCATATAAAATAGGATATGCACAGGACTGTGCATTTTTCACTCATGCTGATGGCTCAAACACGTTACCTTGTATCTACCAAAATAAGGCAGTTGTTTGCAACTGTTAGCAGAAATCTATTCTAAAAGACATAAAATAAGATGAAATGCCAGTCCTCTTTTGTTAGCTGCAGTCTGTGATAGCCTAAGGCCACATGCAGTTTAGTCAAGTTTTTCTGTTACATGCACTGCAGAGATATGAAAGAACACTAAAATTTTACACTCAGCTGTGGGGAAAAAGGAAGCACATAGTTTTGTCATGTAAGATAAAAGCAGAGGATAAGTTAATTTGGTAACTATTCATCTTCAGATACTTTATTCTTCAGATATTTTATTCTAAGCAAACATGCAGCCATTGTCTCAAATGTTCCATAGATAAATGTAGTTTGCATATTTATGTAACTTGCATATTCTATATGTAAATATATAAACTAGATTAAATAAGCATATGAATTACTATAACCCTAATGTAACATGTATAGATTTTGAAATTTTAGGAGAGATGTTTGGTCTGGTAAATCTCCTTCAACACAAAGGAAAAGTATGCACAGATCATAGTACCATAAACCCACTGGAAAGTTTCAGAGGCACTGACATGTTTTACTTTCATATACTATTACAACACAAATATAAAGGCTCATTCCTTTCATATACACTGGAAGAAATTTTCCTTAACTTTCTGAACATTGCACTGTGCCTAGTCCGTTTGGACTATCAGTACTTGAAGTCTATATAATAATCTCTGTATTTGAGATGTATGATAGCTAATAGTCTTGGGCTTCTGGACATGGAAATAAGGTATTTCCTTGTAAGAGACAAGGAATTGGATACATGGAATTTTGGGATCCCCCACCCCTACATAATTGTAAAAGAAAATAATAAGTTTGAGCCCCCACACTCACACATACTCCATCTGTCAGTATATAACACTGTTTTATCTCTAAAAGGGCAGTACTTGTGACAACTGTAGCATCATACATAGCTTCTTCAAGAAGAGGGAACTGTAGTAGACTTGTGGTGTGAACCCCTGTGCATGTGGTAAAAATAAAAGGAATTTGGGTTTATTATGAATATAATATTTTAGAAAAATAAATTTTTGCAACCAGAGTCAAGCAGGGAAACGAATAAAATTAGGGAGATACAAGTATGGGTTTTGGTTTTTTAAATAATATATAATTTAGAGAAGTATTTTGAGAAAGAATGAAGTTTGCTTTGAGGTGCTGTACATTTCCAAAATGAATAGAATCAAAGTTAGTAGAAAAAAGAAGCCATTTATGCTTACAAAGAATAGCTGTGAGAAAAATCACACTGTTCATCCTATGCACATGATTTTGTTTCAACCTTCTTCCTCTGCTCCTCAAAAAGTTCAGAATATACTTCAGTTTAAAAAGGAAATAACTGCAGGAGTTTATTATAAAAATATTTGCCATTACAATGAAGTCAGCTCCACTCAACACTTTCCTTGGACATCTTTTGAAGTGCACATTTAGGTATAAGCATTCATTTTCTAAAAATTAACTCCCATTCTTGAAAGGATAATTGACTGTCAATGCTTTAATCTCAAAGGAAGAATCAGGTTTTCATTTTTCATTACACAGAAAAAAAAAAAATATCAATCCCAAATCTTTGTCCCTCTAGTTAGCTTCATAAAGAAATGGGCAGTAATTTGTGAAGGTGTGCTCACCCAGATCCTTGGCTTCAGGTCAGACTGGAGGACCATGGGTGGAAGGGGATGAATGGATGAGTAGATCTGGAGAAGGATAAGCAGAAGATCTGAGGTACTTCAGTGTCATCTAATCTTCAGTCCTGGTTGTACATTGATATTTACTGTTAATGTGGTTTAGGCTGTGGATGAAGTACATAGTTTCTTGATTATTTGTGTGTACAAGAAGATTAATGATCATCCAGTATTTTCAAAGTACCATACTCAGCAGAAGAGGTAGTGTCAGGAAGAGTGCACAAATTTCTTAAGTGCTTTCCATCACAAGGATCTTCCCCAAACTGAACTAATTAATTCCTCTTCCATGATTAGTTGAGGACCATCCCTTTCTTTTGTCCTAGTGTGTTTTTCTAACCTTCTCAGAACAAGATACAAATATATTTTCATATATATATGAAAAAGATGATGAGCTTATTGACAGACCTGAAAATGACTCAGATTCACAGAAAACAAAATGCCTGTGCTGTGACAGTTGATTAAACAGAATAAACTGCCAGTCGAGTTCAGAACAGAATCATCCTGCTGGCTCAATGGAAGGATTATGCCAAAATACAAAGAAAAATATTGAAAAATAGTTTCTTAGATAATATCTCTGCACCCCACACCCCCCATGCCAAGAATTACAATGGTCTGACATATTCATTTTTATTAAAATTTTTGTAACTCGCATATAATGCTTGACAAATATGAGTGAGTAGGCACTCCTTGGTATAGATATAGTCTGGGTTTTTTTCTGCTTGATAGTGCTTAGATGCAGTTAATGTTCTAAAGTATATACCAGTTAAATTGCTGTAGTTAGGAGCACAGCAAATCCAAATAATCACAGCATGAAGGGGAAAGGAAAAGATGCAAGACAATAAGATATACATTTAACTACCTAAGACTTCCCTCTAGAAAGCCTTAATGTTAGAGCAACCTATATATATGTAGCATTAAGTTTTCAAGAAATAATATGCAGGAAAAGTGCATCTCTGCTTTGTGTTTGGAAAACAAAACAAAACAAACACCACAACAAGAACAAAAAAGCCACAACAAAAAAAAAAAACAACCAAACAAACAAAAACAAAACCCCCCAAAAAAACAAAAAACCACAAAATCAACCAAAACCAACCCAAAATTTAATTGTTTTAAAACTGAATACTCTGAGCAAAGAGTATATAAAACTATTCATTTCACTATGTAATAATAGTAACTATATTTCTATCTAAAGGTGAGAATCATCTTTTAGTAAAGTCATATTTTCACAAAGCAGTTATTTTCTCTACCAGTAATTCCATATAAAATCATTAGCAGTTTCACTTGAACTGTATAACTTTCTGTTCAGAAAGTACAATCGCCATCATAATAGTTCTAATTCACATTTACATAATAGAAAAGCTAAGAATTGAATTCCACCTTGGATGATAGCCCTGGCATTTCTTTCATTTCTCTTTGCAGTGAGAGCTACATAATTTGTTCCCATCAAAAGGGAAATTTGTTGCATGAAAATGGAAGAAACATCATTGCTCCTAAACAAGTAGTCTACTCAATATCATTTCAAAAAGCTTAGGGGCTCTACCAATGCCCCCAGTAGTAACACAGAACATAATGGGATTTGGTTCTATTTTGACATTAGCACAGCTGACACCGCAGGCAGACAACTTACCCTCCCCTCCAGTCTCACAGCTGCAGGGGCCACAGAAAGCCCAGGCACAGGATAACCAGAGCACAAGTCTACTTTCACCATGATGAGCAAAGATCACTTCTGTGACCAATGCTCTGCAGATGCAGCTATCTCAGAAAATTTGATAGAAAAGAATATCAAAGCAGCATTTTCCTCCGTTTATTTTTTCTTCAGATCATTATTTCCATAATATATGGTGCTTCTCAGCAGCACAACACATTATCGTGGCAGAGTAGAGAGGATACAACATAGAAAATGCAATTTAGGAAACAGAAAAAGGAGACAGAGCAAGTGGTATTTCCTTTTCATACAACACAGAAGTCAGGTCACTGGAAGCAGTAAACTCCAAATGCTGCTGTGACCATCACTTGCCTGGAATATCTTTTTTACTCTCAACTCCTAAGGTAGCAGTGCAACTGCTATTTAAAAATAAGCAAAGCAGAAGACAGAAGGGACCAAAATGACAAGATTAATGGAATCTTTTTTTCCCCTTTTTTTTTTTAATCTCAACTAATAAAATGGTTGTTGCATTTGCTAGACAGTGGTGTACCAATTATCAATAGCCTTTAGATAGCAAGAAACAGAATAACCTGGTCAAACACAAGTTTGTCTTGTCATTTATATCTTTTTATTGTTAACTGCTCACAGAAAAACAACTGATGTTCTGGAGCTGTGGCCTTTTCAAATAAGTGAACAGCATTAAGTCAAATTATGAATGCACAGAATTAGATTTTGAGAAGTGCTAAGAATATTAAGTTCCTACCCATTTAAGAATAAAAAGGAGCCTTAATTTTGTATTCAGCTCTGCAAAACACTAACTACAAACAAAAAATAAGAGAAAAGCCTATTAGTATGACAGCACAGGAATATCTGTATTTCTTACTTTTCCCTTTTTCTCTTTACAACCTCCTCCACTAAAGACAAGTCTTACCACCATAGTAAGATATTTCCATAAACATATTTCCATAAAACTGATAAATTCCCTACTGGGGCAAATTCACAAAACTACTACAAGACTCAGACCAGTGTACATAAGGCCGGCAGTATCGTTTTTATCTTGCAAAAGACTAAGAAGGTTGTGCTTGATGGAAAGCTCTGAGTTCTGTAGAAATATCTGCACACGTTCTGTTATGATATGGTTATTTGCGATAACATTCCCATAAGATTGTTTTACTCCAAGAACTTGAAGTTAATTTTGTACTGTCCTAAGGCAGGGCCACAGAGGATTTTTGAAATGTCTCTCGGCAACAATCTGAGAATCAGGCTGTAGAAGAAATGCACCATAACAGCTTGCCATCAGGTTGTAACTAACTCAGAACTCCTGTGCAAACTTTTTGGTTCAATAAAGATAGGGAATATACTTATATATTGTGGTCAGGAAGGCCAACAAGAAAGCATCCTGGCTTGCATCAGAAATAAGGTGTCTGGCAGCACTAGGAAAGTGATTGTCCCCCTGTATTCAGCACTGCTGAGGCTGCATCACATATACTGTGTTTGGTTTTGGACCTCTCACTATAAAAGACACTGAGGTTCTTGAGCATATCCAGAGAAGGGTAATGAAGCTGGTGAGGGTTCTAGAGGACAAGTCTTATAAGGAGTGAGTGAGGGAACTGGGGTTGTTTAGCCTGGAGAAAATGAGGCTCAGGGGGAGACCTTCTCACTTTACAACTACCTGAACAGAGGTTGTAGTGAGGTGGGGGTTGTTCTGTTCTCCCAAGTGACAAGACAAGAGGAAACGGCCTCAAGCTGTACCAGGAGAGGTTTAAGTTGGATATTAGTAAAAACTTCTTCACTGAAAGGGCTGTTAAGCACTGTAACAGGCTGCCCAAGGAGGTGGTGGAGTCTACATCCCTGGAGGAATTTAGAGGATGAGGTCCTTTAAGGACAATTAGTGGTGGGCTTAGCAGTGCTGGGTTAATGGTGGGACTTGATGATCTTAAAAGTCTTCCAACTGAAATGATTCTATAACAATAAAAGAAGTTGTTGATATTCCAGAGAGAAAGAGCCTTATCTTCATTTTTCACTCCATTTCTCCTTAAACTAACAGCAGAACAAATATAACTCATATGCTGCCTAGAAAGGCATTAAGAATAGTATAAAAGGGATGCTGAAACAATAGTATATTGACAGTTCCTTTTATACATCATTACAGTGCACGGGACTCAAGAACTGCCTGTGCTATGCAGACAGCACTAAAATGAGAGAACCTATCTGGACAACTTGGAATTGAAGTCTGACAAGAGATGGCATAAGAGTCTTCAAATGCAGTGAAAGCTGCAAGGAGAAACCAAATTAAACTCTTGTTGGTGCTCACATTAAACAGCAAAAGAAAGGGAACATACTTGAACTTAGGTTAGACATTAGGAAAATATTTCTAAAAGAGAGAACAAGGAAGCAAGATAATAGTTTGCACATATTAATTGTGGAATCACTGTCACTACAGAGTTTGTTTTTGGTGGTTTTGTTTTTTTTTTCTTTTAATAAAGGGTAGCTATCTGAGAAAATACAAAGCTGGTCCTTACCTAGGCAAGTATTTAAGTAGAAAATGTTATTAAAATCCTTATGGTCTTATCTTCAAGTGCCTAACATACTTCTCAAAATCCCCATATGCAGTTACTATATCAACACCAACAAGTTGAAATCTATAGTAACAGCAAGAGAGCAAGCTTATAGTGAAAACTTAGCAATGCCCCCTTATTACACAGTATTTTTAGTTAAAAAAAAATATCTGTCAGTGTTTCATAATATTGATTATTTTTCTGGTTACCTATGGTACCATGCAGCATTAAGAAATAGTATTATCTCTTTGAAAGAGGTCATAAGATGAAAGTGTCTGCTTCTTTTTGTCAAATCTTACAATAAACAGCATTCTTGCCTTCAGTTGAATACAAAGATACACGATAAATGTAATATAACCTGCTTTTGCGCAACCCCAGCAATAACATTTACTTAGTGTATAACAAGAGATGCACTCTAAAAGGGATGAACAGCTTTTCACTGTCACTGCAATATCCAAGATGGAAGCACATCAACAGAAATCAAAGGAGGATTCACAGCTGAGACCTGAGGGTCTTTGTTTTATCTGTAGACCATTATGCAACTCAACTCCCTTAACTCTGCTCCAGAAAAAAACAGAAAACTTTACTTTTAATATACAGAAAGGACATGCTTCCTCTTCTCAGGGTTGAGACATCAATTCAGCAAAATAAACCGAAAAGGAAAAGTTCATTTTTGCCTTGAAAGCCTACAGATGCAACTCAACGCATACCATGAACAGAAATACCAAGAGACTAGGAAGTATTACTCTTTGAAGTGTCAAACACTTCAGAACAGAAAACACAATTCAAACAAGAACTATGAAGAACTGAACCTCATTTGCGAAGTACAGGCATGGAATAGGAAGGCTCAAAGATTTTACTGGCAAGAAGCCAGCAGAATTTTTTAAGCTAGTTGTTTCTAATTTTTTAGCTGTGGAATATATATCTTTCCTGATTTTTTTAATACTTTTTGCAAAGCATACAAGCCAAAGTAACATGTATAGTAATTTATCTGAAGCTCACAGAATTATAATACATGAATATAGCTCATTAAAATGTGGTGCTAGTCTGCATAGAACTTTTGGCTAGCCATGTCTGTCAGAATCTATTCTACACTATTCTATGGTATATTTGTCTAAACATCCTTGCTATGTATTTTTCATGAAACTGATATGGCCCTATTTCCATCAGTATGAAACACTTGCAGCTTGTGCTCACTTGATTAGGATTAGTGAATATCTAGTACCTTTGGAAACAATCCTGCTCTGAATCTCAATAAAGAGAACCAAAATGAATCTACAGAGACGATTCACAAGTACATTTCTCTGTACTTTAACTCAGCAGGGGCAAAAGAAAAAGCTTTATCAGTAACTATAGTATGTTTTCATCTTTGTGATATACAGCTTCAGTTCCACATAAAATTCGATACATTTTCTATTTTGTTAGCAATGTCCTTCAAATCTTGCTGATCAAAACCAATTCTGTTTGAATATTTTTAATAGATACAAGACACGTGAGATAGACAGCTCTGTTTCATAGAGAGTTTCAGAATGTATGTTTCCAAACAAAAACAAGGACCATGAAGAAGGCCAGAAGAAATTAAAAAAAAAAAACCAACAAAAACCTAGTCAGCATGCTTTCTGTTGTATTCCAATTCATATTTTTTTATATTCTTACTACAGCTGCTATGCAATATGGTAAGTGAAATTAACTTAAAAATTTTAAGTGCTATTATTTCTTACTCAGATTCTTACATTACTATCTAGCTGTGGAGGAAAATCACAATTTGCCGAGACTTATTCAGTAGATTTGCCATGGAAAAGGCTATGGAAGTAGGAAGGGCATTTGCTCCAATGATGTCTGTGGCTTTTTAAGTCTGTATTTCATTGAAATGTCTAAAAGCTAAAACCAAGCTTCAATATAATGATAAAAAGGAAATTCAAACACACAAGACAACCCAGTCTTGTCAGAGGAAAAAAAAGTTTAAAAAATTATTTCACAGTAATTAAATATTCTAATTCACTTCCATAAAATAAGTTATTTAGGAACTGAGAGGATATTTCAGGTTTCAAAGAATAAAATTACTTTTAAATAGTAGAAATGTCTTTAGAAAGAGACAAAACTCTGTTCCTAACCTTTCACTTGCTACACATTTGTTAATTCATCAAGCAAATTTACCTGTTATGATGTTTTTAAAATAAGACAATGTCCTGGTTTGGGTGAAAACAGGACTAATTCTGTTCAGTGATTTTACTTTTCAGTTCAGTACTTCTAATTAACACCACTTTCTGAAGTAGAAGCATGCTTTTGCAGTGTCTGCTGCCAGCAGTGATAACAGCCCATGTTTAGAGTTACTACCAAGAACTGGTAT